>PISX010015979.1:0-47742 GCA_004024625.1 Mellivora capensis
TAATGGTCTTTTCAAATGCGTGTGTTATCCATATGGGTTAGCATGGAGGCTGATATTGAGATAAGGTGTGTAATAGGCGCTTTTTTTATCGGGGCCCAGGAATGAGGGTCCGTGTGATCATCTGTGACCTTGTTTTGCCCACCTCCCCACCCTACTTCCTGAAGCTCCCAAACCTGGGCTCCAGCCCCCATATGGCATTCCCCCCTTCCCCTGACACAGGTGGATCCCCAGGGGCCTCTTGCTCTTGGACATGCCCCACATGGTACCCATCATTTATTTCTCCTCCTCTCGGCAGCATTGTATTTCTGGGCACAGCTTCTCCTAGGCCAACAGTGATGCCCTGGACTTGGTGGAGTGTCCCTGCTGCGCGGTACTCTGTGGCAAGGTCTCAAGAGATTCTCCCCTGTTGACAACAGAGCATAGTTGAGGTGGGGCTCTATGCTTTACTGGATTTGCTGAGGCTAGCCTGGCTCTCAGGCCCCCCTTCCTTTAGGCTCAGAAGTAAGTGCCTGGGAGGAGTGGGATGTGCAGTCAGTTCAGTGGGCAGGCACTGTGGTGCCTCAGAATCCCCCCCACCTCCTCTCCTCTCTGATGCTGGGGCTGCGGGGCTTCGTCGGGCCTGTCTGATTCAGGTGGGCGTACCTCGGCCGCAGCGCCCACGAGGCAGAACACCAGTCGGAATGTGGAGCTGTGAGGGAGTCACAGTCCCTGCTGAACAGAGGATTAAATTTCACCCTGAGAGGGCAGGACTCTCCAATGAGTAGTCATGGCGCTCTGGGTTATGAACCCCATAGTGGTCAGGCTCAGCTGTGGCAGGCACATTGCTTTGCCCCTGAAGACAGACCTGGGACTCCAGCTCTCTTCTCAGCTCTGGAGCACTCCAGGATGCCCCTGAGATCTGCGTTCTGTGGGCCTTAGGATGCTCTGAAGCCCTTTGAGAGGGGGTTGGTGGAGTCAAAACTCTCTGACTGAGGGTACTGAGCCATTATTTCCTTTCTCCTTGCGTTGACATTTGAGCTGATGGCACAAAGCAGTAGCGGGTATGACTGCCAGCATCTGCGCCCCATCAGGGCAGGGCTGCAAACTCTACTAATCGTCCTGGTGTCCTTTACCGCCGCCAAGCCATCTAAAAAGCCAGCGTCATTTAACATTGTCCTTGATGAAGCAGGAAGAATTATTTTATTAAATCTTGAGCACGTCTTTTTAACATTCTGCGAGACAAAATTGGAAGTGCATGAGGCACGTCTACAGATGGAATTACGACGATTGTTCTGAGGGGGACCACTAGTGCAGGTTCCAGATCCCAGCCGAACTAGCTCTTCTCACAGAGCACTGTTTTTACATTAAGGAGTAACTGACAAACTGTGGTTATTCGGAATTATGCTTTTGGCAGACAGTGTCTGAAAATTGAACCAAGTGAGCCTGTCCCTTCCGAGGAGATACTTGTATTTGTTGCAACTGATAAAATTTGAGTTTTCCATCAAAAACTGGAATTTTGGAAAATTTGTGTCTGCCATGGTGGCCTTGACAGCTTCCTGATACTTAAAGATGTTTCTGGATGAACTCAGTGGTTGGTATTAACTAATGTGATTTTTTGAGAAATCACATTATATTTTTAAATGTGTTAACATTTGGGAGATCTGCATAACCCAGTGGACCGGTATTTTCCAAATGATGAAAATATGGTGTTAAAACAATTATATATGGGCAAACTATCTGTTCAAGGCACAGAGTTGATAGGTAATGGCTTTTAATGTAATATAGTCCTAAAAGTTTATTGATAGGGTTTCAGATTTCACATTGCAACTAACCTTTAAGAAATGACCACTTGTCAGGTTTTGATGTTCTATCAAAGAAAAATGTCCATAGTAATCTGATAAACTTATAAAATGCTCCTCCTGTTTCCAGCCACACGTCTGTGTGAGGATAGGTATTCTTTACATACTTTAACCGAAACAATGTATCATAACAGATTGAGTGAAGAAACAGATAGGAAAATCCAGCTGTCTTCTATTAAATCTTGACATTAAAGAGTTTCAGAAATTCTTCTCACTAATTTATTTTTGTTTTGGAAAATACAGTTATTTTTTATAAAAAAATGTTATTTTTGTCATTATGTAATGGGTTTATTATTCATTGTAACTGAATTGCTGAATAAGTAATTTTGAAATCTCTCTGTGTTCATTTCATGTACTGTAAATATCAAAACAGATAGAACCTACTTAACAAATAATTTGAGGAAAGGAGAGGGGTTCTGAGTCCACGAAGTTTGAGAATGACTGGTTAGCGTCATAGGATATTGTGGTGCTTGAGTACAGATGCAGGAGGTTTAGTGAGAACTCAGAATGTTCACGAGATATTTAGCTGTCCCCAAATGCTGAATAAGGGAGGAGACTGAGTTACTTTTGGTTTTTTGTTTTTTTGTTTTTTGTTTGTGAATTGTTTATTTGTTGTTAGGTAAAAGTTAATAGGAAAGTAGGCTCAATAGAAAGGCTGACTTTGGAAGGAAATTGTCTGAAGGATTCATTTCAACTTTAATGTTGTAAATAATTTTAGAAATTGACATTGGAATTGGATTTTCAACCATAAGCCCTATAGGAGGTTCTGCTCTGTAATGAGAGATTTAACCTGGACCGTTCTGTGAGTCAGCAACTTTTATTAAGTCCTGATGTTATTAGGGGGTCTGGACCTCTGTGCTAGGTGCTAAGAAGCCTCAGGTCAGAGGTAGTGTAAGTTTGTAGTGTAAGTTTTCAGTTCGTAAGGTTTTTGTTTGTTTGTTTGTTTGTGTTTTCAGGAATTGATGAGGGAGAGAAGGTTGGTAGGGCAAGATCTTAACTGAGATCTGCCTACGAAGATAGAAGACAGAGGGGACAGGGCAGCTGTGCAGAAGGGCCCTGTGCCAGAGGGAAGGGGGGCTGGCTAAGAAGGAGGGCAGGTTAGAGCTTCTGGAAAGAAATGTACCTTCTTGGCCTGGTGTCAGTAAGCAGAGCTTTGTTGGCTGGCGCACTCACATTTACTGGGTGCCAGTGGAGAAACAAAGGTAGTGAAAATTACCTCTAGGTGCCGGGGAGGTCACTGGCTGGGAGAGCTAGGTGTACAAGGGATTGCCCCTGTGGAAGTGTAGGGACACAGGGCCCATGTGCCTGGGGTTGGGGGTGCTGTGCGCTCTTCCCTGCTCTGTCTCAGCGCCTCTCCCTGGGGGGGAACTCGGGCTCTTTATGGAAAGAAAGGTAAAGCTGCTTCTAATGGGAAGTGGGGAGTAGGGAATTCTGATTAACTACATATCCTTTCAGTTTCTAGACCATAATTAGGAAAAAATTTAAACCATAAGATTAAGTTTCTGATTTATTACCTAGAATCTGTTAAACATGATTGACTCTTTCTAAAGACAGGAATTTGCAGGCCCTCGGGGCGTTATTGGCCACAGCACGGTAGTGATTACTGCTCCTTCCAGGTCACCTGCTTTAGGTGTCGTAGAGCAGAAGTGCCTGCAGGGCAGCACTGTCATTGTTGTGAGTGGATCCTGTTCCCCCGTTCTTTGGGGGTAGAAATGAAGTCAGGGACCTGGCTTCTTGTGCCCAACAAGACAAGCTGTGTGTGCCTTTGGACTCTTTGAATGCCTGTGCTTCTTACTGGAAACTGGGTGTTGGTGAGGCTGTTGTCAGAGACCAAAAGGAAGAGGGCTGTGCCGCCGAGGTCTCTGCTGGGGTGGGTGGAGGAAGGGCATATTGAATTTTGGCTGGCGGTCTCAGTGCTGCCATCCCGTTCCACCATGTATGGTCTCCAGAATGAAGGAATAGTGCAGTTGCGGACGGTGACATGGATTGCTATGTTAGGCTTTGGGTCATTTGGGAGAGCCCTGGTTTCTCCTGTCTGGCAACTTATTTTCTGATGCCCTCAGGAGTGTGGTTAGGGGATCTCTACCCTCTAAGGTCTTTCTTTGCCTTGGTGTGTGAAGATATTCCTCCATTTGTGGGCCTTGTTTGAGTTGCTACCTAAAGCCTAGGGCTCTGGCAGGTGACATTAATGAGCTAGCTGGTCTTTAAATAGCACAGCTCCTATAAACAGAATCACCTACTTTATAGCCTGATATTGAAGAGGATTGCTCACAGAGGATTCTGAATGGCTGATAGAACATTAGAAAGGGAGTAAAATGCTCCTCATCCCGCCTCTGCCATGAGCAAGACTGGCTGAGAAACACACACGCCACATCAAAGATACTTCCTTTGGGCTGGGCTGGAATCATTCCTCACAACGCATTAAACTCAGGTTGCATCAGGATGAAGAATGGCCGAGCTAAAATCTTCTCCTTGATTATCGGAAACTTAGTCATTTGTTCTCTGAGTCAGCTTAATGGCGTGTAATGTTCACATCACATTCTTCTGGGGCTGGGCCAGGAACCAGCACGCTTGCCAGCATTTCAGCAGTGAGCTAATCAGCCTTTTGGCTCCCACATTCCCGGCCAAGAGCTCCATTGGAATGAATACTGTCACTGCCACAGACCGGAGCCCTTACAAAGATTGTGCTTTCGTGTCCTGTGTCACATGCTGACCCTTGCTTTCATCAAGTGAGCCCTGAACCCTTTGTCCTTCAGAAAACTTTCCCAGGTGAGGTTCCGAGATGCGATGCTAGGAATTCAGCAAATTGTTTATTGAAAAGCTGGATCTGGGTGGCTGCTGAGGACATAAATTCAGGTGAGAAATGGCCCCAAGGAGCATATATCCTTGTGGGAGTGGACAGTATACAGACACGCATCTCCTCAGTGCCGTGAAGTGTCAATTACACGTCGTCAGAGAAGAGCGAAGGAAGGATGTGGAGCTTGGGAGTGGTGGGGAGAGAGGAATGGAAGAAGGCCTTCCAGAGGATGGCAATTTCAGCTTGATCTTGGAGACCATAGGATGGGGTGGGTGTGGTGTTTCTCCTGATCGGATGGGGTTCCCCCAAATGTGCGGTGACTCAATCCGGTGGAAGCCAGCTCTGGGGGCAGTGAAATAATCGACCTGAGGCAGAACAAAGGAGATAGAAGTTTACTGAATACACCGCCAGGCAGCAGTGGCCAGGATGCCAAGCAAACTGCCTGGAGGCGGTGGGTGGGGCTGTACTTACAGGGTGAAGGTGAGGCCATATGGGAACAGAGGGACTTGTCCCTCTTTTGGTAACTGTGCTTGGTTGTAAGTGGCCGATTCGTTAGTTAGGGCCTGTGGTATCCGGACGTGGGTCACCTGATGGGTCTGTTTGTATTTAGCTGGGGGTTGGAGTCACTGTGGGCTTTTCTTGTTACTCACGGTTCAGTGTTCAAGCCTGTTGCCCTAAAGCACCCTTTCCAGCCAGTGCATAGCGGGTGTGCAGTAGATAGCCACTGTCCTTTTGTTGCCTAGACTTCTGTTCTTTTTTTCAATTTTTAAAATTAATTAACATATAATGTATTACTTGCTTCAGGGGTACAGATCTGTGAATCATCAGTCTTATACAGTAGACTTCTATTTTCATTCCTTATTTTTATTTAAATTCAGTTAGCCAACATAAAGTACATGAGTTTCAGACATAAGCGTTCAGTAATTCGTCAGTGGCATACAACACCCGGTGCTCGCCACATCACGTGCTTAATGCCCGTCCCCCTGTTTCCCCATCTCCCCACCCCCTTCCCCCCAGCAACCTCAGTTTGTCTCCTAGAGTTAAGAGTGTCTCACGGTTTGTCTCCCTGTCTGATGACTTCGGTTTTCCTTCCCTTCCCCTGTGGTCCTCTGCGCCGTGTCTTATATTCCACCTGTGAGACTTCTGTTTTCTGGTGAGTACAAAGGAAAGAGCTGTCTTCCACGTCTCTAGGGCTTACCTTGTGAGGCCCAGGCGAGATGAGACACTAAGACACATGGGGAGCAGTGTGTGGGGAAGGCCGGTGCCTGGTGCCTGGTGCGTAGGACGTCTGAGCCTGGGTGGTGTCCAGCCTCTGCCTCTTTTGCTGCCACAAACGGAGGAAATGCCCTCTGTATGTAGTTTGCAGAAGTTGCTAGTACGCATCTGATGGAAAAATGAGCTGTGGCTACATATTCTGTCTCTGTCTCACTAATAAGACACTGAAAGTAGGGAAACAAGCCCCTTTAAAAAGGGCTTTTTAAAAGTGTTTAAAAGGAAAAAGTAAAAAAAAAAAACAAAAAACAAAAAACAAAAAACAAAAAACAATTGAGTGTATTCTCAATAAGTTTGTGCCAGAGCAGAAGTTTATAAAGATGTGTAGAGGACTTTTTCTCTAACGGCTGTGTGGTCTTCCAGTGCCCGCGTGTACCACAAGTGCCCGTGTGTCCAGCCGCGCCAGCCCTGTGGGCATTTGGGGCTATTAAGAATACAGCTTCTCTGTACACCGGAAACTACTGGAACACTGTGTGCTAATGAACTGGAATGAAAATAAAAACTCAAGAAAAGGCTAAAGCTTCTCTATCTTCATAGTCTTTTGGCTGACACGTCACACATCTCTCTTGCATATTTACCCAGAAGTGGGCCCGCTGCATCACAGGTACATTTATGTTTAGTAGATAAAAGCCAGACAGTTTTTCAAAGTGGTTGAACCAGTTTGTATCTAACCATGATGAGTGAGAATTCAGTTTCTCCACATCCTTGTCAGCTCTTGCTGGTTTCTGTCTTTCTCACACTTTTTTGCAGGTTGTGTGGTGACATCTCACTGTGGCTTTTATCTGCATTTTCCTGATCACTGATAACATAGGTTTTCCCCGACCACCAAGCAATCCTCTGACGGCAGCTGGGTGTCTTACAATTCAATTCAATCCAACTCTCACACCATCTAGCTGGGGCTACTCAGCTTAGGGCTCAGTCCCACAAGACTGCCCAGTGCTCCCCATCACTTTAGATGCCAGTCAAAAGTCCAGGTTGTTGATTGTGCTTCTGACTGACTGGCTAGAAATTGGAGGACTCCCCCCACCCCCTGCCATTAGTTTGCTACAGTGGCTCATAGGACTCAGAAACATTTACTTACATGTACTCCCATTTATTATAAAGGATATTAGAAAGGATTTAGACAAGTAGCCAGATAGAAGAGATGCACAGGACAAGGTATGTGGGAAGGAGCTCAAAACTTCCATGCTTACTGGGCATACTCTCCTACATATTCAGATGTTCACTAACCTGGAAGCTCTCTAACATCTGTCCTTTGGGGTTTGATGTAGGCTTTATTACCTAGGCATGGTTGGTTAAATCATTGGCCATTGGTGATTGAATTCAACCTCTAGCTCCTCTTCCCTCCTAGGAGATCTGGGGGTGGGATTGAAACATCCTACTCTCTAATCACATAATTGGTTCCCCTGGTGATCAGCCCTTTCCTTAGGTGATGTAGGTGTTTTTCAAAAGTACCCTCATTAATAGAACAAAAGGTACTTCGATCCCTTCATTTCAGAAAATTTAGAATTTTAAGATCTTGGCACCAGGAATACCATGGAGACCTAGGATATCTATCAATATAGATGCATCTTATTATAAATCTCGGTATCACGGTTGACAGTGTTGAGCGTTATCATTAGCAGTATCATAGCATTATACAAATAATGCTATTGTCCATTTGGAAGTCTTCCCTGAAGTGCCTGCTCAGGTCTCTTGCCCGTTTGTGATTAGCTGTCTTTAAAAAAAAACCAAAATGATTTATAGTAGTTTTGAAATGTTGGGTTTAGTTCTGTCATCTTGCTGTTTGTTATCTTTTTGTCCCACATATTCTTTGTTCCTTTATTTCCCATTTCTTGCCTTTATTTGACCTAATCAGGTATTTTTTATTCTATTTTTTTAAAAGATTTTATTTATTTATTTGACAGAGAGAGAGAGAGAGAGATATCACAAGTAGGCAGAGAGGCAGGCAAAGAGAGAGGAGAAAGCAGGCTCCCCACCGAGCAGAGAGTCTGATGTGGGGCTCGATCCCAGGACCCTTGGATCATTACCTGAGCCGAAGGCAGAGGCTTAACCCACTGAGCCACCCAGGCACCCCTATTTTATTGTTTTAATCTCAAATTCTTTTTTATTCATTCTTGTGTTATCTTTTTAGTAGTAGTTACTCAAGAGATTTCAATTACATCATGACTTATTATAGACTACTCTGATCTGGTCATATATATACTTTTTCTATGTGTGTTATAGATCCAACATGGTATCATTTCTGTTTTAAGCAGTCAGTATTGTGAAATATTTGTCCATATATTTATCCTTTATGGTGTTCTTCATTCTTTCCTGTAGTTCTGTGCTTGTATTTGGGAAATTTTCTTTCAGCCTGCAGAACTTCATGGAAGTATTCTTATAGTGCAGATAGATCTATTCACAGCAAATTCTCTTGACCTTTTTCTGAGAACACATTTTTGTGCCTTTATTTTTGAAAAATATCTTCACTGGGTATAGATTCTAGGTTGACAGTTGTTTTTTTTTTCAACATTCTAAATATGTCAGCATTTTCACTATGTTCTTTATGTCTTCTGGCTTTTATAGTGCTTGCTGAGAAATTAGCCTTTTGTTTCATTGTTGTTCCTAAAAAGTAATGTGCTTTTCTCTTTGCGCAATTTTAAGATTTTCTGTCTTTGTGCCTGTGCATGTTGCTTGGGTTTTGTATTTATCCTGTTTGGGGTTCATGGAACTTTTAAAATTGTGTAGAGTCTTTAATCAGGTTTGGAAAATTCTCCGACATTATTCATTCAAATGCTGCTATTGCCATGTTTTTTACCTTGTCCTTCTTATTACACATTTGTGATACTTTCTGATCCTGTCCTACATATCTTTTATGCTCTGTATAGTTGTTTTCATTCTTTTTTATATTTTTTCTGCCTGAACCTCAGTTTCAGATCCGTATTTCTGAAAGTTTGGGTATTTTCTATGGGGTCCATTTGAGTTTCTCTAACTGGGTCTTCAGTTCTTGCTGCTTTACTTTTAAGACATAAAATAAGGTCTTACTTGCAGATATTGTGGTCCCCAATTTAGAATGTCCATTTTATTATTATTTTTCGTAGATTCCAAGATTGTTGAAATTCTTCATCTTTTCATCCATTTGTTCACCACTTCCTGTTTTTAAACATATTAATCTTTTTTCTTACCAAGTTTATTGAAGAATGAGTTACATAAAATAAACTCCATCCCTTTAAAGTGTATAACTGGTGAATTTTGATGGTTGTATATAACAAACATGAGAGAGAATTTTCATCAACCCCAAGAGATTCCTTGTGATCCTTTACAGTCCATCCCTTGCTCTGCCTGTAGGTCCCAGGAAAACACAGACATACTTTTTGTCATTTTAGAATAGTTTGTATTTTGCATTATGTAACCACATACTGTGTACTCTTTTTCTTTCTGGCTTCTTTCATCAATGTGATAGTTTTGAGATTCTTCCATGTTGTGGGTTTTAGCACAGTGTTGAATAGCCATGGTAAGAGTGGACAGCCTTGCCTATCTGCTAGTCTTAGGAGGAAAGTATTCCCTATTTCACCTTCAAGTATGAAGCTGGCTGTTTGTTTTTTGTAAGTGCTTTTATCAGGTTGAAAAAATTCATGGGTTCCTGTCTGAGAATTTTTACCATCAGTGGTTGCTAAATTTTGTTAAATGTTTTTCTGCATCTATTGAGAGAATCATTTGGTTTTTATTCTTTATTCTTTTATTTTGCAGGAGGCAATCAAGAGGACACGACCATGTGTTGAGCCTTGAGCTTGACCTGGACAATCAACCCGAGGCTCCTCACTCCCACCCTGTCCTTGGAACGTGTGCTCTCCCTCTTTGTTCCCACTGTGGGAGCTGTTCCAAGGACATAGCCTTGTGGAGTCCATCTGGATTGAGTACATGACTGAATCCAGTTAAGGCCTCTATCTAAACCTTTAACTGGTAGGTGGGTGTGGAGATCTACCTCAAGACAGCCCTCCTAAATCAAGTCCCTTGTGAATTATACCTACCACCTAACAGTTTGGAGTGGTCGGCCTCACCTTTTGCCTCCTTCTCTTCTGGGTATCCATATACAGGAGATTGTTTGTGAACTACTATATTTATGTAGCAACATTCAAGTAACATTCAGTAACATTCAAGAATGTTGAACCAACCTTGCATTCTTGGACTAAACCTCACTTAGTTGTGATGTTTTATCCTTTTGAAATATTTCTGGGTTTGATTTGAGAATATTTTAAGGATTTTGGTGTCTATTACATGAGGGATATTGGTCTGTAGATTTGTTTTCTTATAACGTCTTCATCTGGTATTGGTATCAAGATAATATTATCTCATAAAATATGTTCAGTGTTCTCTCTTCTGTTTTCTGGAAGAGTTTGTGTAGAATCAGTATTTTTTTTTTTTTCTTAAATGTTTGGTAGAATTCACCTGTGTACCCCTTTGAGCTTAGTGTTTTGTTTTGTTTTTTGAGCTTAGTGTTTTTAACTAGGAATTTTAATTTATATAATAGGTCTGAGCCTATGTAAGCTATCTGTTGCTTCTTGAATGAACTTTCGTTGTTGTCTTTCAAGGAATTTTACCAGTTTTTCCAGGTTGTTACATTTGTTGACTAAAGTTGTTCAGGATATTCTTTTATTGTTTATAGGACCTGTAGAGATAATTTTTTCATTCTTGACATTGATTATTTATGTTCTCCTTATTCTTTTTATCTTGATCATTCTAGCCATGAGTTTATTATACATTTATACATTTTGTTGATCTTTTCCAAGAACCGACTTTCAGCTTGGTTGATTTTTTTCCAAGTCTGTTTTAAATTTTGTTGATTTCTGCTCTTTATTATATATTTCCTTCAACTTACTTTGGGTTTACTTTGCTCTTTTTTTGTTTTAAGCTCCTTTGAGGTAGATTCAAAGGCCATTATTTAGAAACATGTAGTCTGTCCCTGATCTCAAGAGTGGCCTTCCTGGATTCTTAATTTAGATACAAGTCCCTATTCTCTTCAGTCCTGAAGTTTCAACCAGCTTAAGATTTTGAGCTCTGCGACACACTGAGTGGTGTAAAATCTGGCAAGACTTGAGGGATAGATGGATTAGGGACTGTTGAAGGCCCTTTCCTTTCATGTGACTCTGTCTTCTAACACCTGGAGACATGGGAAGAGATGTCAGTCCATCTCGCTGCCCAGTCCCTTCATCTTTTGCACAGTCCCAGAACTCAGCTGTTGTTTGGTTGGGGGAACAGGCCTCGTCTTTTGGGACCCTTAGTTTCCATCTATTGAAGCCTCTGTGACTGCAAAGAAGTTCTGCTGTTTTTTTTTTTTTCTGCCATAAAATCCCTTAGCTTAGACCAAGCCTGATTCTTAGCCAATGTTCAGAATTAGTTGCTTATTTTTCGCTTATCTAGAAGGACTCTTCCTTGTATAGAATTTTAATTCACATAGTCTTCATTGTTCTGATGGTTTTAGAAATAATAGTTTTTGCAGTTTATCATTTAAAAAATAATGTTTGTTCCATTGGTAGTGTTGCCCTGCTCTGACTTACAGGATTCTACTTGAGGGCAGAATCCCCTCCCCTCTTTGTTACAATCAAATGCATCTATTTTAAGTGTACAGATTAATGAATTTTGATATATGTGTACTGCAGTGTAACTTCCACCACAGTCAAGGTATAGAACATCACCCCAAAGGTTCATGGAATTGTATTGTGTGCACTGGCTTCTTTTTTTGTTTGGCTTCTTTCTTTCAACATCTCTGCTTTTGAGCTGAATCCATGTTGTGTGAATGTGTTTTCTTCATTTTATTGCTGACTGGTATTCGGCTGTATGGTATGTTGGCTTACTTGCCTGTTGATAGACATTTGGATTGTTTCTAGCTTTGACCGTTATCAGTAAAGCCGCTATGAACACTTGTGTACATGTCTCCTCTGTGGTAATATGTTTTCATTTCTCTCAGGTAAATAGCTAAACTAGGTAGTCTTACGGTCTATACTATAGTAAGTGGTTTTATAAGGATCTGCCAAACTGTTTTCTGAAGTTCTTGAGTGATTTTTACACTCCCTCTAGCCATATATGACTAGATCCAGTTTACTGCTGTTTGTATCTACAGTTGTCATTTTCATTTTATTTTAGCCATTCTATTAGATGTATATTGTATTTCATTGTGGATTTTAGTTTTTATTTTCCTGAGGACTGATGATGGCAGGCCTCATTTTCATATGCTTCTTTAGCTGGTTTGTATGTCTTCTGGGATGTGTCCATTGAAATATTTTGCTATTTTTTTTAAATTGAGCTGTTGTTTCCTTATTATTGAGTACAAATGTTCTTTGTTTATTCTGAATACTAGTCTTTTTTTCAGACATGTGTTTGAGAAGGTTTTTTTTGTTGTTCTTTTACTTGTCTTTTCATTTTGTAACAGGTATCTTTCAAATAGGAGAATTTTAAAGTTTTGATGGAATATAAATGACCATTTTCCTCCTTTGATTGGTATGTTGCTTTTTTTTTTTTTCTTAATGTATCAAAGAAATCCTAGTCTACCCCAAGGTCAGAAAGATTTTCCCCTTTGTTTTACTCTAGAACTTTTATGGATTTAGCTTTTATATTTCAGTTAATTGTTGTGTATGGTGTTTGTTAAGAACCCAGGTTCATTTTTCTTTTTTTCATGTGATTACCTAGTTCTTCTGATGTAGTTTATTGGAAATTCTTTCCTTTTCCCTGTTGAAATGCCTTGGCAACTTTATCAAAATCAGTTGATCATACATGCTTGAGTCTATTTTTAGACCCTATTCTGTTCCATCTATAAGCCCATTCTTATATTAATAATATCACATTGTACTGATTACTGGTTATTTAAAATCAGGTAAATTAAGTCCTCCAACTTTGTTCTTTTTCCACATAGTTGTGACTATCCTAGGTTTTTGCATTCAGTTTTTTTGTTTTTTTTTTTAGAATCAGGCTCTCAACTTCTAAAAATTTTGCTAGGATTTTAATTGAGATTGCTTTTTACCTATTTATCAATTCAAAGAGAATTGCACCTAAACAATAGTGAATGTGCCAACCAATTAAAATTATAATCTCTCCTTTTATTATTTATTTTTTTAAGATTTATTTATTTATTTTAGAGAGAGAGGGAGAGAGGATGGGGGAGGGGCAGAGGGAGAGGGAGAGAGAAACTCAAGCAGACTCTGTGCTGAGTGTGGAGCAGGAGGCGGGGCTGATCTCATGACCCTGAGACCACAACCTCAGCGGAAACCAAGAGTTGGAAGCTTAACTAACTGTGCCACCCAGGTGCCCCATAATCTCTCCTTTCATTAATATGTTTTTAATTTTTTTTGGCAGTATCTTGACGTTTTCTTCCAGTATACAAATCTTGCACGTATTTTCTTAAATTTATCTCCTCAAATGTTTCATGGTTTTGGATGCTATTATAAATGGTAGTTATAGAAGATTTTCTTTTTTTTTTGTTTTAAAGATTTATTTATAATTTATTAGAGAGAGGGAGCATGTGCGCACTTTAGCAGGGGGAGGGGTAGTGGGAGAGGGAGAAAGAGAATCTCAAGCAGACTCCGCATTGAGTGTGGAGCCAGTGCTGGGATAGATCTCATGACCCTGAGGTCATGACCTGAGCCAAAATCAAGAGTCGGTCACTTAGCCAAGTGAGCAACCCTGGCACCCCAAGAGATTTTCATTTCTAACTGTTAACTAATGTATAGTTATTGTTTTTTGTTGTTGTTGTTGTTGTTTCTTGCTTACATATCGAACTTTTATCCTTACCTTAGGTAAAGTCACTTAATAGTTTTAAAACCTTTTCCCCTATGATCTTGTCATCTGCAAGTAAAGATAGTTTTACTTACTGATTTCCACTATGTATACCTTTTATTTATTTTTTTCCCATCTTATTGTCTAGGACCTCCACTACAAAATTGAATAGCAGTGGTGAGAATGAATCTTCTTGCCTTGTTCTTTAACTTTGGGGTGAAGTGTTTAGTCATTCACCATTAATTATAATGTTAACTGTAGGTTTTTTATAGATCACTTTGACAGCTTGAGGAAATTCCCTTCTCTCTTCTTTCCTAAATTTTTAATATTTTTATATGAGTGTTGAATTTTGTCAAATGCTTTTTCTATATTTATTGAAATAATCATAGGTTATTTTTCCTTGTTCTGTTAATATTTTAAACTGCATTTGGTGAATTTTGGATGTTAAAACAAACTTTCATTCCTAGGTTGGACCCCACTTGGTCCTGATGGATTTTTTAAAATGTATGTTTGTGTGTATATATGTATCCATCTATCTTTCTGAATTTGATTTGCTAGTACTTTTAAAAGGACTTTTACATCTGTGATCAAGAAGAAAATTGTTTAGTTTTCTTTACTTGTGTTATCTTTGCCTGGTTTTGTGTTGGGATAAAGCTGATCTCATTAAACGTATTGGACAGTATTTCTTCCTCTATTTTCTGAAAGAGTTTATATTGGATTGTGTTATTTGTTTCTTAAATTTTTGATAGAATTTATCCAGGCTTTAAGTTTTCTTTGTGAGAAGATTTTTAATTAAGAATAACTAACTAGAGGGGCTGCTGGGTGGCTCAGTCAGTTAAGCATCTGCCTTTGGCTCAGGTCATGATTCCAGCATCCTGGGATGGAGTCCCACATTGGGCTCCTTGCTTGGCTGGGAGCTTGCTTCTCCCTCTGCCTCTGCCTGCCACTCTGTCTGCTGTGTTCTCTCTCTCTCTCTCTGACAAATAAATAAATAAAATCTTAAAAAAAAAAAAAGAATAACTAACTAGAGTTTGAATGAAAACTTAAAACATATAAAAAAAAGAATTTAGTGTTTTGAACCTTTTCAGATTTTTGTGTCCTGAGTCAGTTTTAGTCATGTTTTGTAAGGTATTGATTTTTTCTAGGTTATCAAGTTCAGTGACAAAGTTCCTTTTTATATTGTATTATTATTTTTTTCATTTTTGCAAGATCTGTAATGATGTTTCCTCTTTCACTACTGAAATTTGTTATATGTATTTTTTCCTCTTGATTCATCTAGCTAGCAGTTAATCAATTATATTGACTTTTTCAAATATATAGATTTTGCTTTTATTGATTTTCTTTATTTTTTTTTTTGTCTGTTTTCCTTTTATTGATTTTTATTCTTAACCTTATTATTTTCTTCCTTCTACTTACTTTGGATATACTTTGCTGTTATTTTTCTAGCTTATTTAAGTAGAAGGTAAGATAATTGATTTTGGATTTTTTTCTCATCTGATATTAGTATTTAGACATATAAAGTTTCCTCTAAGCACTGCTTTAACTATATCTTGCATATTTTTAAAACTTATTTCAAAATAATTATAGAGTCATAGGAAGTTGCAAAAATAATATGAAGAATCCTGTGTATCCTTCATACACTTCCTCCCAGAGGCAACATCTTATATAACTGTAGTACAATATCAAATTCAGGGAATTGACATCGATATATCGATATATTGACATTGATACATACTGTTAACTAGACCACAGGCATTATTCAACTTTCATTGTATTTTTAACCTGTGTATTTCTGTGTGTGTCTGTGTGGTGTGCATGTGTGTGTACAGTTTTATGAAGTTTTATTCCCTGTATAGATTTGGGTAGGCACCACCACAGTTAAGACACAAAATTGTTTCCTCACTAAAAAGAACTCCCTGTACTTCCTCTTTGTATTCACGTTCATTCTCCATCCCACCCCCTGTCCCCAACCCTTGGAAAATACTAATCTGTTCTCCATCTATATCGTTTTGTCATTTTGAGAATGTTATATAAGTGGAATCACATAATATGCAGCCTTTGGGGATTAGCCCCCTCCCCCACCCAAATATAATGTTATTGAAGTATTTCCAGATTGTTGCAGGCATCAGTAGTTTTTTCCCTTATACTACTAAGTAGTATTACACTGTATGCATGTACCAGAGTTTGACCACTTACTCATTGAAGGGCATTTGGATTGTTTACAGTATTGCTAGTAAGAGTAAAGCTGCTATGAACATTCATGTGCAGGTGTGTGTGTGTCCACACATTTTCATTTTGTGGGACAAATGCCCCTGAGTACAACTTCTGGGTCATGTGATGGTTGCATGTAATGGTTGCAAGTTTAATTAGAAGTGCCAAACAGTTTTCTAGACTGGCTGTATCATTTTACATTTCCACTGGAAATTTATGAATATGCCACATTTTTACTTTCTTGTATGTTTATTTTTAGTCAGTTTAAAATATTTTCTAAAATTCCTTTTAATTTCTTTGTTTCCATGGTCTTTTAGAAATGTGGCATTTTATTTACAAATATTTTAGGGTTTTTCTAGGTACTCCTCTTGCTGATTTCTAATTTAATTTTTTTGTAGTCAAGAAATATACTTTGTATTATTTTAAATGTTTTCTTGTTCACTTGAAATTAGTTTGTATTCTTTAGTTATTGGTTATGGTGTTCTAAAAGTTTCAGCTAGGACAATTGATTGGTGGTATTAAGTCTTATATTCTCATATTAATTTCATATCAACTTGCTTTATATAGTACAGAGAGATGTGTTGTTTTATTTCTACTTATTTCTACTTTTAATTTGTGTGCATCCATATGTAGAATTGGTGTGTCTTAATAGATTGACATTTTTATCAATAAAAGATGTCCTTCTTCATCTCTGGTTGGTGTTTGTATGCTATATCTTTTTCTATTCTTTTTCTTTTACCATATTTATGTCCTTATTTTTTAAATATTTAAATAATTATTTATTTTAGAGAGAGAGAGCAGAGGGAGAGGGAAAAGCAGACTCTTCACTGTGCACAGCCCAATGTGGTGCTCAGTCCCATAACCCTGAGATCATGACCTGATTCTAAATCAAAAGTCAGATGCTCAAATAGCTGAACCACCCAGGCACCTCAATTTATGTCTTTATCTTTAAAGTGGGTTTTATTATAGAAGACATATTATTAGGTCATGTTTTTTGCCCTGTCTTTGCCTTTTAACAGGAATGTTTTGACCATTTACATTTATTGTAATTATTGATATGGTTGGGTTTAAATCTACTGTCTTGGTATTAAAAAATTGTCTGTTCTTTGTTCCTCTTTCTTTTCTATTATTATTCTATTCTTTTCTATTCTATTCTATTCTATTATTATCTGTAATTTTTCATATTCCCTCTTATCTCCATCACTGACAGTTCCTATCTGTTTTAATTTTTGTTTTTGTTGTTTTGTTATTTTTTTGATGGTTAATTACCTGGTATCATTTTAATTCCTTCTGAAGAAATTCTTTGAACATCTCTTGTTGCTTAAGTTTGCAGGTGTCACATTCCTTTAGCTTTTGTTTATCAGGCAATGACTTTATTTCTCCTTAATTTGGAAGAATATGTTTTTTGGAAGTAAAATTTTAGATTAACAGTCTTTTTTTTCAGTACTTAAAAATTTTGGTTTGTATAATTTCTGATAAGACATCTGTGCTAATTCTTATATTTCCCCCTCTTTACTTAAATTTCTCCTACTCTTTGATATCTCAGTATGGTTTTCATTGTGTTTTTCTTTCTTAAATTTTGTTAAGCTTTATCAATCTGCAGTTCTGTTGGTTTTTATCAAAATTGGAATATTATCTGGTATTTTATGACATTGCAAATATTTTTTCTATGTCCTTTCCTCTTCACTTCTGGGACTTCTGGTTATGTTACACTACTTTGATACTGTCCCACAGATAACTGGGGATATTTTTTCCTAACCCTTTTTTCTCTCTGTGTGGCACTGGGTATTTTCTATTTCTGTGTTGTCCAGTATCTTTTCTTCTGCATATTTTGTCAGCTGTTGATCTCATTTATTAAAATTTTCATTTCTGACATATATGTATTTATTTCACCTCTATAAGTTCCATCTGGTTCTTTTTTAAATCTTCTGTTTATCTCCTACTATGTTCATGTTGCCTTTTCAATATTTGTACATAGGTAAAATAGTTGTCTTAAAATCCTTGTTTAGATAGTTCATTATCTCTATCTTTCACAGTCTGTTCCTCTTGACTGTTCTTTCCTTCTTTTTGGTTGCCATTTTTGTTTATATGCTTTTTTGTTTTCTTGTAGATTCAGTAACTTTAATTGGATGGTAGACATCATAAATATTACAGTAAGTGTCTCGATTTTGACATTTTTTACAAGAGTGTTGGACTTTGTTCTTTCAGGCAGATATGTTACTTATAGATCAGCCTGATATTTTTTAAGGTTTAATTTTAAGTTTTTTGGGCTGACTGTATCTTTTACTCTAAGGCTAATTTAGCCCCACTGTTGAGGTGCAGCCCTTCTGCTGTCTCTATTTATTACTGTGGTGGTTCAGCTGGGGCTTCCAACTCAGGTCAAAACTATGTCTCCCAATGCTTTGTTGAGCAATGAAAATTGTTTAGCTTATAATTCTCTGGTCAATTTTCCCTCACTTCATTGACTTCCATGTGTTGCTTAGAATTTGACAACAGATGAAGGGGACTCCATGCAGATTTTTGGAGCTCTTTTTTATGAGTTGCTCTTCTCTTCAGAGCCTTCTGCATATCTCCTCTTCATAATCTCCAATTGCCTCAGCCTCTCTGAACTCTGATATGTTTCACCAACTCAGTATGCTGTGATGTTCTGCTTGGGCTCCCCCCCACCCCCGCCCTTGCCATGCAGTCTGGAAAGTGCTTTAACTGAGAAATTCAAGGCAGTTATAAGGCTTTTGACAGGCTTTTTTTGCATACTGTTGTCTGAAATCAGTTGTTTCATATGTATTTTTTTTCCCAGTTTGGTTGTTCACAGCCAAGAGGGTAAGTCCTACCCTGGTTACTTTATTATGGGCAGAAGCAAAGGTCTCTTTCCTTTAAAAAAATTAAAAAAAATTCTTGAAATTGTAAAATACACACAACAAAATTTACTATCTTAACTATTTTCAAGTGTACAGTTCAGTGACATTAAGTGTATTCACAGAGCTGTGCAACCATGACCACCATCCATCTCTAGAATTTCATCTTGCAAAACTGAAACTCTGTACCCATTAAATAATAACTGCCCATTTGGCCCTCACTCCCAACACAAGGAAATAACCATCCTACTTTCTGTCTCTATGAATGTGACTACTCTAGGTACCTCATATAATTGGAATTATATAGGATTTTTCTTTTTGTGACAGTTTATGTCACTTCCTTTTATTTTTAAGGAAAGTATATCATTTGGTCTTTGATTGTAATGTTAACATAATGGTTTGCAATACTCAGAATGTTTAAGCCAAGAACTGATAATGTCAGAGTGGGAGGAAGATATGTTGGTGTGGGTTTTTAAATTTGTTTATTTTTTCAGTTGGGGATTGACTTTTGTTTTTATTTTATAGCTTGACATGCACTTAACCTCCTGTAAGATTCTTTATAAATGTTAAGGTGAAAAATTAAACTACAGTACTACCCACTCATATTCTTTTGGTTTAAAGGACATTGTATGTTCACTGAACTCAGTGATTCTCTGTTTCTCTTATAAGTTAAACTTAGGTCTTTCCCTGCAAATGACGCCGTCTGAACTGCCTAAGTTTCATTAACTCTTATGTCTTAACTACACATACTTCTGCAGGAACTTATTTTCAAAAAGCTTTCATATAAAGAACTCTGTTGATTCTCATGGTATCCCTCTTTAAGATTTAGTATCACCTCCTTGAGAATTCTGTCCTGATTCCCATCCAGTATAGAATTTGCCATTCCACTATGGTATTCTAAATATTTGTCTATGATCTCCTGTTAAAATCCTGTGTACTTATGATGTTTATGTCTCTCCCTACAAGTCCTATTCCCTAGATTTCCTTATTTTGCTGTATCTAATCCTAAGTAGAGATCCATTTAGGGAAGAAAAGGCATCATTATCCTCAATTATAGTTGAAGTTAGTGACTCACCTAAGTCTCAGGTCTACATTTATTGTCTCTAATTCCTTCCTGTTCTTTCTTGAACCCACTGCACCTGGATTTTTTGCTGTTACTTCACAAAAACAACTTTGTCAGAATCACCAAAGACAACTTTGACTTTGCCAAATCTAATGGTCAAGTCTCAGTCTTCGTCTTACCTGACTTTTCAGCAGCATCTGAATCCAGGTTTTCACTCCTTCCTCCTTTTTTTTTTTTTTTTAAATTTATTTATTTGGCAGACAGAGATCAGAAGTAGATAGAGAGAGAGGAGGAAGCAGGCTCCCTGCTGAGCAGAGAGCCCGATGCGGGGCTCAATCCCAAGACCCTGAGATCATGACCTGAGCCGAAGGCAGAGGCTTTAACCCACTGAGCCACCCAGGCGCCCCTCACTCCTTCCTCCTTAAAAACACTTTTCTTTATTTGGCTTCTAGGACACCTTCTATCCTAACTTTTCTTCTAGCTCTCTGACTGCTTCTTCTCAATACGTTTTTGCTGGCTCCTTCCCATATCTCAGTCCTCATGGAAGAGCCCAGAGTTTACTCTTCTCTTTCTACCTCATTCCCTTAGTGATCCAACCTAGTTTCACGGCTTTAAATACCATCTCTAGATTTTAAGTATATCTTTCCAGCTTGAACCCCAGCCCCTGAACTCCAGGCTCATATTCATCTGCCTACCTAACACTGCTATTTGGCTGTATCATGGACAATTCTTTCTTCATATTTGAAAAACAATCCAATCATCATTCCTTCCCCCTACCTTACTCCTTCCTCAGCTTTCTCTATACCTGTTGGTAGCAACTCCATTCTTCCACTTGTCAGGCTAAAACCCTGGGCATCATCTTTGACTCCTTGCTTTCTCTCATGCCCCATGTCTAATATATCTGCAAATGTACTCTGCACTTTCTTCACAATATATTCAGGATTTAATTACTTCTTACCACTTCACTGCTAACAGCCTGAACCCAAGTCACCTTTATCTTTCACCTAGATAATTTCATTAGCCTTTTAACAGGTCTCCTTTTGCTTCAGTTTTTGCCTAGTTACAGGTGATTATCCCCATAGTGGCCAGAGTGCTCTTTCTCAAAATGTAGATTACCTCCCTTTCTGGGAAAATGGAGTTGATGTGCTTTCCCCCATTTCTACCACTAAGTAAAACTAAAGATCTTGGACATTATATATATAAAACAAATGCAGACTCTTATGATGAGAAGAAAGACCAGCTAGGGGCCTCAGGACATTAGGAATGACATAACAGTGAGTTCTCTGAGTGTTCTTTTTGTCTTAAACATCTTATCCTCAAATTTGAGAAGATGGTAACCCATAAATACCAATGGGTGCAGAAAACAAAAACAAAAACAAAAAATGCAATAGAAGTGTGCTTCCTTTAGCCAAAGGACCAGGAAAGAGACAACCCTAGGAAAACAGAAAACTTTTAGACTATAACTGCTTTACTCCAGTTCTTTCATCTTCTTCTGGGACTTTGATGACATGATTATTTTATTTTTCACAAGATAGAAGAGAACACTTACCAATTCATCTTATATAGTTATTATTGCCTGGATATTAAAACCAGAAAAAAGAAAAAAAGAGACCAACATCCTTTATGAATATAGATGCAAAAGTCCTTAGCAAAATGTTTGCAAACAGAATTCAGCAATATATACGAAGAATTGTATAATGTCAAGGATGCAAGTTTGCCTCAATATTTGAAAGCCAATGTAATATACTATATTAACAGGCTAAAGAAGAAAAAGTAAATGATCATATCACTCAATTTAATGAAGCATTTGACAAAATCCAACAGCGTATAAAGACTCTCAGAAAACCAGGAATAGAAAAGTTACTCAACTTGATAAATAGCATCTACAAAAATCTACAGCTAACATCATTCTTAAAATGAAAGACTGAATGATCTCCGCCTAAGATCAGTAACAGGACAAGGATACCTGCTCTTATTTCATATGGTGCTGGGAGTTCTAGACTGTTCAGTTAAGAAAACACAAAAAAACTAAAGATCTTACAGATCTTTACAAAAAAAAAAAAGTTACAAAAAAACTTACAGATCAGAAAGGATGAAATAAAACTGTCCCTGTTTGCAGATGGCATGATTAGGAAATCCCAAGGAATTTACAAAGTAAAAACAAAACAAACTAGAATTAATAAGTGAGTTTAGTAGTGTTGCATAATACAAGATAAACACGCAAAAATCAGCTTTATTTTTACGTATTATTATTAATGAATATGTGGACACCAAAATTATAGTTCCTGAAAGTAAACACCTAGGTAGAACTTTAACAAAACATTTATAGAACTTTTATACTGTAAAACACAAAACCCTAATGAAAGAAATAAAAGAAGATGTATTTAAATAAATGGAGAGACATACCATGTTCATGGATCAGGAAATTCAACATAGTAAAGATGACAATTCTCCCTAAATTGTTATACAGGTTTAATGTAAGCTCTATTAAAATCACAGCAAAAGTTTTTATAGATATACACAAGTTGATTATAAGATACACATGGAAAATAAAGGAATTAGAGTAGCTAAAACAATTTTGAGAAGGAAGAATAAAGGGGGAGGGATCAGTCTGCCTAATTTCCAGATTTTATAGCCACCGTAATCAAACTCTGTGGTCTTGACAGAAAGATAGACACCAAGATCACTGAAGCAGTTCGGGGAACCTCGTGTAGAAAATAGTATAGAGAATCACATCAATATGCCCATATTGACAAAAGCCCAATATGATTTTTACAAAATTATCTTCTCAAATGATTTTGAGAATTGCAAAAACAATTCAAGGGAGAAAGGATAGTTTTTCCAACAAATAGTGCTGGAGCAATCAAATATCCATAGGCAAAAAATGAAATTTAATCTAAGTCTCACACCTTCTATAAAAATTAACTTAAACTCAAATATAAAAACATAAAACTTAGAAAAAATAGAACAAATGTTTTCATTTAGGGCAAAGTTGGGCAAAGAGTACTTAGAGTTGGCACCAAACTTCATCTTTAAGAGAAGAAGTAATAAATTGGATTTCATGAAAATTAGAAACTTTTTCTCTGCAATAGAAAAAAGAGGATGAAAAGACAAGCTACAAATTAGGAGAAATACTTGCCAATCACATATCCGAGAGAAGACTGATAATGGAATATATAAAGAATTATCAAAACTCAACAGTAAAAAAAACCGAACAATTCAACTAGAAGCTGCACAAAAGACATGAAGATGAAATTTCACCAAAGAGGAGATATAGATGGCAGATAAGCATGTGAAAAGATGCCCAATATTGTGAACCATTCAAGAAGTACGAATTAAAACCACAATGAGATGTTATGACACACACATCAGAGTGGCTATGATGAACCAAGTAGTGCCGATAGCAGATTATGGGGAGGATATGGAGGAACTGGATCTCGCACATGGCTGGTGGGGATGTAAAATGGTACAGGCGCTCTGGGAAACAGTTTGGCAGTTTCTTATAAAATTAAACTTGTAACTACCACACAACCCAGCAATAAAAGCTCCTGGGCATTTATCCCAGAGAAATGAAAACTATGTTCACACAAAAGCTATTCACAAATGTTCACAGTAGGTTTATTTGAAAGCCAAAATCTGGAAACAACCCATATGTTCTTCAGTGGGTGAACAGTTAAACAAACTGTGGCACATCCATTCCATGAAATGCTCCTCAGCAGTAAAAAGGACTGAACTGTACCCATAGGGTAACCTGGGTGAATCTCCAGAGAACTGGGGTGACTGAAAAAAGCCACCCCTAAAAGGTTGAATATTGTGCGATTCCATTTATTTGATATTCTTGAAATAGGAAAATTATAGAAATGGAGGACAGATTAGTGGTTGCCAGGGTTTCAGCACGAGATGGGGGTGGGAGGTTGTGCCTATAAACGAGAACCACGAGGGATCCTTGTGGGGATGGAAGTGCTCTATGTCTTCACTGCATCAGTGTCAGTATCTTGGTTGTGATTATGTTCTATGACTTTGTAAGATGTCACCATTGGGGGATCTGGGGTAAGGGTATATGGATTATCTCTGGATTATTTCTACAACTGCATGTGTATCTACAGTTAACTCCAAATCAAAAGTTTAATTAAAAAAATATGGGTTAGATCCTGCCTTCCCTCTGTCCCAAACTCTCCAGAGCCTGTCTTCCCTGTGCCTCTCATAGCATAAGGCAAAGTGGTACCGAGCTTCTCATGACCCGATCTCTGCAGGCTCTAGGGCTTATTTCCTGCCACTTGCCCCTTGCTGTTCCTCACACACCAAATGCATAGTCACAGCTGAAACTCATTTTACTCCCTCTTTTACTTTGGTTTCTAGGAAACTTACATTTTGAGACAATTTTTAAATTCAAATTTATGGAGTACCTTTCAAGTGCCAGGCCCTATTCTAGGTGCTTGGGCACTGTCAGTGCACAGATCAGATAGAAACCCCTGCCCCTAGGAGCCTAATGCCCTGTCGGGGAGACGTGTACAGGGGCTATATAGTAAAGGAGCGTGCTGTGACAGAGGACAGAGCAGGGTAGGGGAGATTGGGAGAGCTGGCCTTGGGAGGGCCGGGCTGCTCTTCTTGAGCCGGGGACATCTGAGGACAGACTTGGGGCAGGCAAGGGAATTAAATGGGTGGGTATCTGGGGAAGAATGCCCAAGAGGCAGGAAGGTAGCTGCAGATGCCAGGGATGGCAGGAGAGAGTGGGTGGCGGAGCAGAGAGGAGGGTGGAGAGATGGTGGCTGAGAGCTGAGGGCAGTGGGGGTAGGGAGGGTGAGCAGATCTTGATGGGCTTTGGAGGCCAGTGGGAGAATCTGGCTTCCACTCTGTGGAAAATAGGCAGCTGTTGTAGGGTTTTGGGCAGAATGGTGACATGAATGGATTTAGGTTCTAACAGGACGACTCCACCTCTCTTTCAGGGTGTGAGGGCAGAAGAAGCCCATTAGGAGGTCAGCCCATTGACGTGGGAAAGAGTGATGGTGGTGCACCTCAGAGCAGTGGGGTGTGAAGGGTCGGATGCTGGATATAGCTGATGGTAGAGTTCACAGGGCTTGTTCACAAATGTAGGTGTGTGACATGAGAAGGATGCTGGAAAGGTGGCATTTGGTGGTCAGGAATGAAGAAACCGTCGGGGCCTTGGGTTGGGAAGGGTGGGAGGCCAGAGGTGCCTGTTTGGACATGTCATATTGGAGGTAGGAACAGGCCATTTTCTGTGGGTTGGGGTTTGGAACTGCATTGGATGGGTGGGTAGGGTTACCAAAGGGGACCCAGAGGGACAAGGACCTGGGACCGAGGCTGGGAGGCCTGGTGCCAAGAGGTCAAGGAGAAAACCCACTTCCACCAGAGTAAATGGGAAGAGCAGCTCGTCAGGTGGCAGGCGGAGTGACACGTGTCAGACGTGGGGAGCACTTGAGAGGACACCGGCGGCAGGACTGGGGCAACGTGGAGTGGCTGGTGGCTGGGAGAAGGGCAGGCAAAGCTGACCGGAGCAAGCGGAGACAGCGAGGGCGGCGGTCACGTTTTCCCACCGCAAGAATAAGGGCGTGTGGCGGCGGTTGGTGCGAGCTCGCTCACAGTCGCTGTGCTCGGCCGGCGCGCGCCCAGCTGGCCGCTGCGGGGCCCCTCCTGTCCCCGTCCGCCCACAGCTCCTCTGACATAGGCGCCCAGAGCAGCTCCCAGGGAGCGCGGTCTGCAGCCGAGGCTGTCATCAGATATGGGAAGAAGGTAGACATGGAGACATAAAACACTGTCTGAATGAAGGGCAATCGTATTTGAAGTAATTTGAAGATTGACAGGAAATTCATAAAGGGGATATGGAGTTCCATTTACAGCAGCGGGAGATTGCCTTGTCCATAGCTTCCTGACCTCGGGAAGAACAGAAGTTGCTGCTGGCAGAGTTCCCAAACATGAAAATGTAAAATGGAATTGAATAATCTCTCCTAAATCAATTTTGTGAGCCAAATGACCTACAGAGGGATGTGATACAGTGCAGGTAGACGACACAGCGCTCCATCTGCTGAATACATCACGACCGATGATGGCGGAGATAACCAGATACCGCCAGCCCGCGGTTCCCCGGAGTCTGGTGCGCCCTTTCCTCAGCCTCCCCGGCCGTCCTGGGGGAGCGTGCCTCCTCTGCGGGCTTCGGGGGGCTGACGGCGCAGTCTGGCAGCGGGGCGCCTGGGGCGGGTGTGAGGGGTGCTCTGGCCCCGAGGGGCGGCCTCTGCCTGCACGTGTCGGTAGCACTGGCTGTTGCCGTCTGTGAGGCGTGGCTCTGGCCTTTGCTTCCTGCTGTCCTTTCCGCCGTCACCCAGGGGCCGCGGTTAGCCGTGGGGACGAGCAGGGACGCCGCTGCTGGCACTAAGTTCCCGGACTGTCTTCGACTGGAGTCTCACCTGCGCAAGGGCTGTGGGCACTGTGGTGCTTTGCTTTCGTGGTGCAGTTAGACTGGGCAGGAGTCAGACTGGGGGGCCCGGAGGCTGGGGGACCAGCCAGGGCCATGGCAGGCAAGATGCATGGGACACTCGTGTGGCCCGTCCTGCGCTCACTCCGCTGCACAGTCCCCCTGTGCACATGGACAGAAGATGTCTCAGCCCTCCTTCGGGAGCTTGGCAGTTAGTGGCTGTGTTTTTTATTAGATTCTCAGGATGACTGAGCTCAAGTTTCTACCTGGTTTCACGCGTTCAAGGCATGTCAGAGCTTTCCCGGCTGTGTGGCTGGCAGAGGAGGTGCCTGCCGGTGTGGACCTGCGCTGGGGACACCTGGGCACCCTGGTTGCCACGAGCAGGGAGTCTGGAAGTGTTTTCTGTGAAGGCCCGCAGAGTAAATAGTGTAGGTATATGGGCTACCTGTGGCCTTTGTTATGTTCTTCTCCTCCCCCTTCACCCTTTGAAAATCATAAAACCGTTCTTATTTCACAGTGGGGACGCAGGCAGGCGGCAGGCTGTGGCTCACTGACCCCTGGGTAAGCCAAGCGGGCAGAGAAATGTCGGCTTGGCCTTTTTTTCACTAATTTGTGAAAGTGGCGGAGGCCCAGAGAATGTTCTGGTGTTGGGACCCGCCCCTGCTTTTGTCTCCGTGCATACTGTCTGCCCGCCTTAGACCCACCCACCATTCCCAGACGGCCGCTGTCCAGGCAGCCCCTTGCGCCATCCTGCCAGCAGCGCTGTGTTCCACAGAGTCCACCTCGTTACTGCGGGACGGTTGCTCCTTGCTTCTGGAACAGCGCTTCTCCACCCTGACTGCACAGGACAGTCACCTGGGGGGCCTTCGCGGTGTGACAGTGCAGTTGGGCCTCGGCACAGCTAGGAGACCGTTCGTGCCTTCTGCTGTGTGCTGCCTGGGTACCCGACGGGCCAGTTTCGTAGTAGCCAGAGTCCAGCATGCTGGCATGAGGAAAGAGCTTCCTCTTGCCCCTGGTGTGGGCTTTTCCCTTCTGCCCCTAATCCCCTTACCCCCCTCCACCTAGTTCCTGCTCTGTTCCCCCAGCCCCTTCCCCCACACAGTCAGTGCTCTAGAATGAGGAAGTTTTGGTTTAATCAGCAAGTACTGGTTCAGTTAGCACAAACCCCAAATGGCATGGGCTGGCCTTTTAGCTGCTTAGATGAAGTTGCAGCCCAGAGGAGGGGGCCAGGGCTGGTCACCCTGAACACGGGGCTGAGCTCACCGGCTTTTGGAAGATGTCAGAAAACACCAATGAATTCCTCCTCTCTTTCTTCTTCAATTTGATACTTTTCCAGTTCCCAGTGGGACTTACAACTAGGAATCGGGTGTTTATTAAAAAAACAAAACAAAACAAAAAAACCCCACAATATTTACTTCTGCAAACTTTGATCTAATAGAGGAAAAAGTCCTTAGAAGGAGGTTGGTAAAAAGATGACAGAAAAGCTCATGGTTATGAGACTTGTCAGCACACTTGCTTTTTTTCTTTTCTTACAACTTTTATTTCTAGGCCCCTGAAACCAGTCTGTTTACTCTTCCTGCTGACTGAATGTGTGTACGTGTTATTAATAGCAGGAGTGGGAAAGAAAGCGTGCTCTTTGCTCTGAAGTATTCCCTCATAGAAACCTTGAAATTGAAATACTTTTTCATCTCTAGGGATCTAGGCCAGTGTTTCTCAAACTTTAATGTGCACGTGAGGCACATGGGATTCTAAAATGCAGATTGTGGGGCGCCTGGGTGGCTCAGTTGGTGAAGCGTCTGCCTTCGGCTCAGATCATGATTCCGGAGTCCCAGGATCAAGCCCTGCATCAGGCTCCCTGCTCAACAGAGAGCCTGCTTCTCCCTCTGCCTCTGCCACTCACCCTTGCTCTGTTCTCTCTCTTTCTCTCAAGTAAATAAATAAAATCTTGTAAAAAAAAATGCAGATTGTGATCCAGTAGGTTTGAGGCTTGTGACTCTGCATTCCCAGTGAGCTCTTCTGGCCCCATTTTTAGAGGCTCTGGGCCATTGCATATGATCCTCCTCTGAGGCATAATTAGATAGATTCCAGAGGGCAGTTGGCAATTGTATTATTAGGAGCATGGGAATCCAAATGATGGAGGTGATCATCCTGCTTCACCCTGTGCTGCCTGCCTGTTAGGCTCCTAGAGGGGGATCAGAGAGTGGGGTTGTCACTGGCTTGTGCAGACAGGTGCAGTGTCAGAGGAATGACACACTGAACCGTCTGCCAGGCCGCAGTGCTGCACACCCCCACCTGCTGCCTGTGACTGCTCATGCAGCCCTGGGAAGCTGGCTGCCCCTAGGTGAGGAAGACAGGGAGACAGAGAGGTCTAGAGGCTTACCCCTGGTGAATGTGTCAGGATTCAGCCCGGCTTCTCTGAGAAGCCTGGCCCTGCTTCACCGGTGAGTAACAATCATGGTTGTGTGTGGAAGGAGCGTACTTAGGATCCCAGCTCTGCTCCTGTGAGGGCAGGGATGGAGCTCCACACCAGAAGGGGTTCCCACAGAGGCTAGGGCCACCTTGTGGGAGGAGGTGGCAGTGGGAGGATGCCTGAGGCAGTTAGGTCAGGTGACTTCTGAAAGTCCCCTCCGGTTCTCCTCCTGGGAGACTTTTGGAACCCTGAACAACAAACCCCGTGTTGATTGAGAAGTCAGGGAGGGGACTATTACTATTTTCCTGCTTCCTGTTTGAGAACTGTAGAACTTTTGGAAACTGGGGATTTTCCTAATATTTGGTAAGTAAAGAGAAAATGATCACTTGCAAAATGTAGTTTTATTTAAGTAATCTTAATGAAAATAGAAAAATAAAATCAGTGTCTCATTTGAGTCAAAAAAGGAAAGCCAGCAACTCTAGCTTATGTGTGTGGAAGGGAATTTAATATAGTAAAGGGTTAATCCTTTCAAAGGTTCAGAAATACTTTTAGGGAATTAATGTCCAGGATCTAATGGCATATTGATGATTGTGATGCATGTGGTTCTGTAAAAGCTTTTAGACCCTGGCTCTGTTTCAAGGGCACAGATTCAGAATGACTCCTGATCCTTCTCCATGTAGGAAGAATCCTCTGTTCCCTCAGGAGCCTTTGCACTGTTCACAAAAATGTCTGCTCGACCAGAGAGCTCTGCTCGCAGCCAGGCAAGGCCCTTGCTGGCAGGCCACGGGGCCTGGAGCAGAGCGCAGCATGGAAGGGAAAGCCAGCCCCTGCTTTGGTGCCTGGGGGGTGGGAGTTCAAAGACGGCCTCTGCTGCTTGCTGTCTGTGAAGCTTCTGGGCCTCAGTGTCCACATCTGGAGAATGGAAATGATAGTCCTCGTCTTGCTGAGTTGGTGCGAGGAGAGCAGCAGTGTACACACGACGCCTAGCCTATGGGCCATGCTCAGTAAAGGGGGCTGCTGAAGAATATACACCTGCTGCCGAGTTTCAGCGTGTCCAGAGTGGAGAGCCTTGTCTTCTAGAATATCCAGTGTCCAATGCTGAATATTCAGCGTGAAATTTAGAACTACTGTTGAGGCAGAGCTGGCCCTGTTCTGCGCCCGTGACAACTAAGCAGATCGGAGAAGTCACTTGCTGTCTTAGATACACTGTAAGTTATGTCCTGCCCAAATGATAAGATCTCGAGCATTTCCTATAAACTTGGGCCTTTGAGCAGAAACACCTTCTCTGTGACTCTGTGATACCAATGTCGGAAGCGACTGGACAATCTCAGAATCTGACAATGCTGCGAGAAAGTTGCTGATTTGCTGCTACGAGCACACTAACAGAAACTTGGTGACCTTGGTCTTTCGTCTTCAATTACTGGTTTTCCTAAGAAATAAGCTTCTTATTTTAGAACAGTTTTAGATTTGCAGAATTATTATAAAGATAATACAGAGAGTCTTTGTATAGCCCGCAGCCAGCTTAATATTGTACAGTATGCTCGTCATAATTAATGGACCAATACTGATATATTACTATTAATGAAAGTTCATACTTTAGATTTCTTGACTTTTTCTCTGATGTCGTTGTTCTGTCCTAGAGTCCCATCCAGAACACGTAACATTCAGTTGTCGTATCTCTTTAGGCTCTTTTTGGCTATGACAGTCTATTAAACTTCCCTTGTTTTTGATGACCTTGACAGTTTTGAGGGCTACTTGAGGGATTCTGTAGAATGTTCCAGTGTTCCTCTGTTGAAATGTATCTGATGTTTTCCTGAGGATTATCCTGGGAGTGTAGGTGTTTAGGAGGAAGACCACAGAGGTGAAGGCATTTCCATCACATATCAGTACACGCATGTATGTGTATGTATGTATGTATGTATGTATATATGTATACATATGCTACGTACATTGTGTGTGTGTGTCTGTGTGTGTGTGTATGTGTGTGTGCGTATGTTTAAAAATATATAAAAATGCTATTGCCTGACTGGTCGCTGATGACACGGTGGTGACCACCTGGCTGTGGCGTGTGTGTCATCTGTCCAGTCCACACCTGCCCTTTCCCCTGGCCCACACCATCTTCTCCGGGAGAGAGTTGCTGTGCGCGGGGCGCGCTTGAGCAGTGGGGACGTGTGCTCCCCTCCCTGAGTGCGGAGATGCTCCAGAAATGATTTAGAACTACCTGCTCGGGAGACTCGTCTCTCTCCCATGTGCTTGTTTTGCAGTCATCTGCTCGCATCAGTACGGATCGTGGATGTTCATCTTAGACTTTGATTTATAGTCCTGTGCTGCTTTATTTCCTCTGTTGCTCAGATGTCCCCGCTTAGGCCGTCGGGAGGCCTCTCGGTTGGCTCTTGGGTCCCTCCAGGAGGCCCCATCGTTGTGTCACATTTGTTTTGTAAGCACCTCTTTTCTCTCTGGTGCTTGAGACACTCCAGGCTCATCGTGTGTATATTCTGCCCCAGCCCTAGAACCAGGACCTGGTCCCTTTCCTTGGAGAATGGTACAAGTAGCCATCACAGCGGAGGAGATATGTGCTCCCCCGTCCGCCGTCTGCTCAGGAGCTCAGCTCCTGTGTCCAGGGACAGCAGCAGTGCACTTAACTAGCTCCCCCAGGAGCTGGAGTGCAGTCCTTGGGTTCCGTCCCTGTGGTGCCCACAGACTGCGCTCTGCGGCAGAGTGGCATGGTCAGCACCTTACTCCCCACTCCCTTCAGGTGCTTGTTTCCTACATTTGTAATACAGTTAGAGTCTTCCATTGCATTCCACATTCCATCCTGGGATTCCCCTGACATCCTAAATGGCTTTTTAAAAAATTGCATACATTGTGGTTTACTTTTTGTGCTGTAAAGTTTCATGGCTTTTGACAAATACTTACTGTCTTACAGTCACCATCACTGTGTGATACAGAATGGTTTCACTGCCCTGAAGATCCCCTGGGCTCTGCCTATTCAGCCCCTTGCCCAAGGCCCAGATAACCACTGATCAGTTTTACGTCTCTGCAGTTTTGCCTTGTCCAGAATGTCATATAGTTAGAGTCATATAATTTTTAGCTTTTCAGACTGGCTTCTGTCACTTAGCAATTTGTATTTAAGATTTGTTTCTCTGAGTGTGTGTGTGCATGTGCGTGTGTGTGTGTGGCTTGATAGGGCATTTGTTTTTATTGCTGAATAACATTCCATTGTATGAATGTGCCACGGTTTGTTGACCCATTCCCCTCTTGAAAGGTGTCTTCGTTTCTCCCAGTTTTGGGCAGTTATGAATAAAGCTGCCCTAAAGATTCATGTGCAGGTTTTTGTTTGGACATAAAGTTTCGGTTCATATGGGCAAATACTGGGAAGCACAATTGCTGGATCATGTGTATAGTTTTGTTTTTTTTTTTTTTAAACATTTTATTTATTTATTTATTTCACAGAGAGAGAGAGAGAGATCACAAGTAGGCAGAGAGAGAGGGAAGCAGGCTCCCTGCTGAGCACAGAGCCCAACCAGAGACTTGATCCCATGACCCTGAGATCATGACCTGAGCCAAAATCAAGAGTCGGATGCTCAACCGATAGAACCAGCAGGCTCCCCAGTATCTAGTTTTAATTTGCAGTTCCTTAAATCCCCAAATTTGCAATTTTGCTGTGTTTTCATTTGGTGAGTCAGTTTTGAAGACTGACTCCCCTGTACACTTCAAGGAAACTTTCTCTTTTCCAAGTGATCTGTGTCCAAATCTTCCATTGACAGTGCACACATCAGTCTTATTGTGTAGCCTCTTATTAACCTGAGCTGTTTTCCAGACCTGCATTTGTGTGCTGACTCTGAGTATCTGTTGTTAGTCAAGGTTGCCTGCGTGCACTTGACCCTGCGGTGTTGCTTCTTTCTCCACCAGAGCTGCGCATCGGCGCCCAGCAGCACATGGAAGCTTGGGGATTAATGTATTGTCTAGACTAAAGGAAATTACTCCAAAAGTAATACAGTTCCAGATTTCCGTATGCCAGCATGGCTCTCAAGTTTTCCTTGGCATTCTGTTATTTTTCTGATAAAACCCGAGCAAGCAAGCCCCTTAGAGCACGTGCTCTGGTTTTCTGGCTTTGGCCCTCAACCTGCTTCTCTAGCGACTTACCGCTCCTCCCTTTGCTTTAGCTTCTGTTCCAGCCCAGCTAGGCTGAGCCCCTGACCTCGTTCTTGTTTTCCATCCATCAGGTCCGTCCCTCTGCAGACCCTGCATAGCCCGTCCTGCCATGTGTTGTCTCTCCGTGTGCGTCCCTTGTCTACCCAGGAGGATGCACGTGTCTTCCTGAACAGTGTAGCTCACTGTTACCTTTGCCAGGTGGAGGGAGACTGCTGGCCCACCTGGCGTTGTGACTATTAGGGCCCACTTCTCCTGTTCCTAACAGCAGGGGCCCCTCGAGTCCATGCTGCACCCCATTCCCTCCCTGTACTATGCCTTCTCTGGAGGGCCCAGCTGCCTGATGAGTGCCAGGAGCCCTGTATTGGCGGGGCCCTTCTCAGCATGCCACCCATCCGGCCATCTCCAAGGAGGTCCTCCGGAGGTGAGGGTCTGCATTGTCCTAGCTTGGGGGCTCTCAGAGGTGGCTCTTGGAGACGACGATGCCCACAAGGACAGTAAAGGCATGCAGCCGCATGACTCCTGCTTGACCTGGTCAACAGAAAAACTTCTTGCCAGCTCAACCCAGCTGTTCTGTGTGCACAAACGCACGTGTGCCTGTTTAGCCATGTGCACATTGCTTTCCTCAGGATCCGGCTCTTTATCTGCTCCGTGTCTCCTCCCAAAACCTTCTCAAAGGATGTGCCTGCATGCCTCTCATGGCCCTGCCCGGCTCTCATGGCCCTGCCCCTGATTTCCGTTTTGGGTTTTTTTTTCCCATTTGCCTATGGTGGGTATTCTCCTTGTTGGCTTGGCTCAGAATGGGGCTCTTGCCAGGGCAGCTATGAGTGAGACATGCACAGAGCCCCTTGCTCACACTCTGGTCGTGTTCACATTTTGCCTCAGTATAGGGGCTGGGGGATGTAACGGGTTTATGTTTCTGCTCCTTTGCTTTCTTGCCCCAGCAGACTGGCTGGCTCTGCCCTGCTGTGTCTCTGCTCACTTCAGCATGGCCACTTGCATCTCCACGCCCCTCCCTGCTTCAGGGGTCGCACCCTTTCTCTGTTCTCATGGCTCCCTCCCTGGACCTGTCCCTATCATCTCCGGACTCAGGTGTCTTGTCACCTATTTGACATCCCCACTCGCAACGCAAACAAGCATCTCAGACTCCACATCCGACACTGAGCTCCTGAGCTTTCCGCTGTGGCGCTCAGCCAGAAGTCTTGCAGCCTCCCTGATTTCTGCTTATCTCAAACCCTACATTCAGTCCTCCAGGAAATCGTGTGATTCCGGGCACCCAGTGAGCTGGTGAGAACATCAGGTCTTAAGATTGGATTTAAACAATATCCACTCAAATGGATGGAGACAAAATCCACTCAAATGCTTCTGATGACATTATCTGGGAGAGAGTTTGACAGTGTGTGAAGTAAATATACTGGGCAGTTAACACCAGCAGAACTGGTGCAGCTCCGTCAGGATCAGATGGATGGGTGAGACTATGAAAGCTTCGTAATGTAAACTGTTTCTGTATGATGATAAAAGAAAACAATCGTAAAGATGAGATCGCTCTGAATGTATATATGTATTTGCAATACACCTATATATGTGTACGCAAGAACTGAACCTCAGAATGTATAGAAAAATTGGCTGATTTACAAGGACTAATTGATAATTCTGCATCATGTGGGCTATTTTAATGTCCCTTTCTCAGGAATTGATAGGTCAGATACAAACACATACATAAAAGTGTATAAGATTCGAGCAAGCTCTAGTTCTTGGTTATGTAAAAAAGCAATAAGCAATTGGGGAATATATATTCTCTTTAGGCACATGAAACATTTTAAATCTGACCTTGCATTTGGTCATAAAGTAGACCTCAAGTTCTTTCAGACCCTAACCTCTGACCCAGTGGAGTTAAGCCACAAATCAATCACAGAATCATGGAGAAGGAAAGTATGTATTTGACATTTAAAAAAACTCCAAAAATCATTCCAATTAGAGAGGAGGTCACAATGGGATTCTCTAGAATTAACTGATTATAACTATGTAAAATTAAGGTTTGTAGAGCGTGGCCATGCTTGGGGGGGAAAGTGACATCCTTGGAGTTACCTGTTTGAAACAAAAGCTCAAAATTGGTCAAATAAGCATCCAAGTTATGAAGTTAAGAGAGCAAAAGAAAGTATAAGGAAGGAAATGATAAAGGTAAGAACAGAAATTTGTGAAGTGGGAAACAAAGAAAAATAGAAGTAATAAAATAAAAAGCTATTTCTTTGTCAAGAAAAACAATATTTTCTAAACTTTTTTTTTTAAGATTTTATTTATTTATTTGACAGAGATCACAAGCAGGCAGAGAGGCAGGCAGAGAGAGGAGGAAGCAGGCTCCCTGCTGAGCAGAGAGCCTGATGCGGGGCTCGATCCCAGGACCCTGGGACCATGACCTGAGCCGAAGGCAGAAGCTTTAACCCACTGAGCCCCCCAGGCGCCCCTATTTTCTAAACTTTTGGTAAGATTGATCAAAAACTAGAAAGAGAGGGCATGAGTAAGCACTGTTAGTTATATCTTGTTAATGATGTGAGCTCTCAGCATTAAAGATGGCCTCTCATTGGTTTTGAAGAGCTGATCCTAAGATACAGGTGAAAGAGTATGGACCCCCCCCCAAAAAAACAAAAAAAACACAAAACACTGGGAGACTTGCCCTTTCAGATGCCAAAGCTTATTATAAAGGTGTAATATTTAGGATTTGTGTTGTTGGCCCAGGAACAGACAGATATGTCTGCGTAGCAGACATTAGGATTAGGGAATCCACACCCTCTCACATATACCTCTACATCCTCCCACCCTCACACTCCCCCACACCCTATACTCACACACCCCCACATCACACCCCCCTTACACCCACCCACACCCACCCATACCTATCTATACCCCCGGGCCTCCTGCGCTCACAGCCCCCTCACTCTATACCCACACCCTCTCACATGCCCTAATACCCGCTACTTACACCACACATCCCATATCTCCCACACCTATACCCCACAAACAGCCCCCACTCCCCCATACCCATGCCCAACCACCTATATCCACCACACTCACAACCTCCACATCCCACTTCCCATATCACACCCCCACAGCCACCCACTACCTAGCTACGCCCCTATGTCCCCCCACACTCAAATCCCCCACATCCCACACATCCCACACACCCTACACACCCCCCGCACACCCATACTCACACATGGGAATGTATAATATTAGAGGTTATATTGTAAGTCAATGGGGGAGAGGATAGACCTCTTAGTCAATATTGCTGGGGTAATCTTCTACCCTATGGTAAAGATAAAATTAGATCCCTACCACATGCTTCCTATATGAGACAGAATTCTAGATGGAATAAAATCCTGAGTGTGAAAAGCAAAACTAGCACTTGTAGATGAGAAGATGGAAGACTTTCTGTGACATCTGGGTGCAGATGAATTTCTTAAACCAGGCACAAAAAGCACTAACTGTAAGGAAAAAGACTGGTTTGTTTGACTATATTATATAGAAAAATCATCTGTATGGTAGATTTTTTATAGAATTAAAAGAGAGACTACAGGCATTTGAAAGTCACATAACATGAAAAGGATTAGAGATCTAGAAGGAATAAGCCTACAATGGATAAAGGCTGTAAAAAAAAAGAGAAACAATTCAAAATGAAGAAACCAGAAAGGTTTTTATGAACCTGGGTGGAAACTGATTTTGCTATTAATCCATGATATATGGATTAAGACAACGAGAGATCCTTTCATATGCATCAAATTGGCAAGCATGAAGTCAGTTAAAGCATGACGGTGAGTTGTGGGGAAAATGGTAACTCTTACACTTGCTCTTGGAAGTACTGATGGTGTAACTGCTTTGGAGACAAATTTGGTTATATAAGTAAGGGGAAAATGTGCGCATAGTATGACCCACCAATGCCATTTTCAGGTATTTGCTCTAGAAGCTTCTGGCGGGTGCCAAGGAAACGGGCCTTCTGTGTTTGTAATAGTTAAATGGTAGAAACCACCTAATTGGCCTCAGTGAGGAGATCCAGGCATCTGTTTTATTCACACAGTCACGAATTATTCAGCATTAAACTGAATGAATTAGATCCTGTGTGTATCAAGATGCATAAATCTCAGTAACAGTGTTGACTGTAAAAAGCCAAGTTAGCCAGTAAGGGTACATTATGGAATCTGGTTTTGGGCATTTACATAACCAGTAAATGTATAAACTCCTGAACTAAGGAAGGGTTAGATTTTGTCATTACCTATAGGGGAGGAGGGGTTGGGTCTAGGGCTTTGATGCTATCTGTGTGCATTTTTGATAGAGTTTTGAAGCAAATAAAGCAAAATATTGACTACTCTTTATTCTTCATGGTAAATACATAGATTCCTATTATATTTATTTATTTTTGATTTGAGATATAATTAACACCCCATTAGAGTGTATAATTGAATGGTTTGGTGTATTTTCGGTGTAGTCACAGAGCTTTGCAATCGTCACCACTACCTAATTTCAGAACATTTTTCTACAATCTAAAAAGTTACCCTGTACTCATTTGCATTACTCCCCATTCTCCCCTTCCCCCAGTCCCTGAATACCATTCATTTATCTTTGGTTACTGTCGATTTACCCACTGTGGATATTTCAGGTACATGGAATCATACAGTATGTGGCATTTTGTGTCTGGCTTCTTTCACTTTGCATAATGTTTTCAAGTTTCATCAATGTTTTAGCATGTATTAGTATGTTATTCCTTTTTATGGCTGAATAATATTCCATTATATGGAAATACAACATGTTTTTATCCCTTTATCCACTGAAGACCATTTGGGTTGTTTCCACTTTCTAGCTGCTATGAGTAATGCTGTTAGGAACGTTCGTGTGCTGGTTTTTGTGTAGATGTGTCTTTTCCATTCTCATGGTTATAGAGGAGTTGAATTGCTGGGTCACATGGTAATAATATGTTTCTTAAGAATCTGCCAGTGTTTTCCAAAGTGGCTGTCTAATGTTACATTCCCCCCCCCAGCGTGTGTGAGAGCCCCAGAATTCGCCCATCCTCACTAACACTTGTCAGTCTTTTTGATTATAGCCATTCTAGTGTGTGTGAGATGCTGTCTCACTGTGATTCTGATTTTCACTTCCATGATGACCAATGATGTTTAGAATTTGTCCAAGTGTTTATTGGCTGTTTATGTATATTCCCTGGGGAAAAAGTTGTATTCAAATCCTTTGGTCATTGGTTTAATAGAATTATTTGTCTTTTTATTGGTGAGTTGTAAGGATTCTTCATATATCCTGGATACTGTTCCCTTATCAGATTTGCAGAAATTTTCTCCCATTCTATCGGTTGTCTTTTACTTTTTTGAAAGTGTCTGTTGATGCACAAAATTTTGTAATTTTAATAAAGTCCCATTTATTTTTTTGTTTTGTCACTTGTACTTTTCATGTGACATGTGAGAAACCATTGCCTAACCAAGGGTCATGATTTCCCCTTTATTTCGAAGAACTTTATAGATTTAGCTCTTGCATTTAGGTCTTTGATCTACTTTGAATTAAATTTTGTGTGTGGTGTGAGGCAGGGATCTGAATTTGTGCTTTTGCACAAATTTGTGTTTGCACAAATTGTGTTTGCACAAATTTGAATTTGCTGGGGGTCGGGCTGTCCCAGCAGCATATGTTGACACACAGCCTTTCTTTGCTGGTTGTCTTGGCATTCTTAGTGGAGACCATTGACTAAATGCAGGGGTTTATTTGTGGATTCTTAATTCTCTTCTGTGGGAACATGTACAGCATCTATCCTATATCATCTGTATCAGCATCTACACTCAGATTTTTTGTTTATTCTTGAGTCAGTTTCAGTAGTTTGTGTTTATTTCCAGGAAATTGTTCACTTAATCTACTTAATCTAATTTGTTGATATAATTGCTCCTAGTGTTTCCTCGTAATCCTCTTTATTTCATAAATTGGGCAGTAACATTTCTTTCATTCCTAATTGTAGTAATTAAGTCATTTTCTGTGTTTCTGAGTCAGTCTGAATGAAGACATGTCGATTTCATTGATCTTTTCAAAGAACCCACTTTTGGAGCACCTGGGTGGCTCGGTTGGTTAAGCATCTGCCTTCGGCTCAGGTCATGATCTCAGGGTCCTGCGATCGAGTCCTGCATCTGGCTCCCTGCTCAGCGGGGAGCCTGCGTCTCCCTCTCCCTCTGCCCCTTCCCCCTCTAGCACTCTCTCTCACCCCCTCTCTCGAAAATAAATAAATAAGAAGTCAAACAACAACAAAAACAACCCGTTTTTGGTTTGTTTTTCCATTCTGGATCTCACTCAGTTTTGCTCTAGGGCTTGTTATTTCCTTCTGCTTACCTTTGGTTTAGTTTTCTTGTTTTTCCAGTTTCTTGGTGGAAGTGGAGGTTACTGAGTTGGGATCTTTCTTCATTTTTGAATGTAAGTGTTGACAGCTTTGAAGGAGCTCCTGCCTGGCTGGCCCTGCCCTTTGTGGGGATTCGGCTGCTGGCCTGGGCTTCCGGAGGAGTAAGGAGGAGGCCTGGGGGAAGCACTGAAAAGCTCCTGTTCTCACCTAAATCTAGTTGACTTTCTTCCATAATTGAATAGACCTTGGATTGCTGCAGGGCTTTGGTGAATTTCCAGAGTCCTTAAAGAGTTAATTATGAAAATGTGGTCATTGTCCTCACTATGTTTAGGGAGAAGTGAGTTGCCCGCAGTCATTAGTCTGCTCGCGGTCATGCCATGTACCTACCATGTTTTATGACCAAAAAATGAATGTGATTGCAACAGGATACTTTATAGAAATTGGCTAACCACTTCTAAATGTCACAAGGAAAGAAAATGTATAAGACTAGCCGGCAAGTTTTGGAAGAGAAAACATTGCATTACTGCTATCCTGTTTGAAATCAACTTCCTGTAAAGCTGAAGAAATCAAAGCAGTTGGTTTTGCTGTGGAAAGAGACAAACAGCCACAGAACGAAGTGGAGACTGTAGCGCCTCGCTCGTGAAGAGGGGGATTCGTGTGGGAGCGAATTCCAGGCTGGTTTAAACCCGCCTGATGAACTTTCGGAGCAAGTCCTGTCTGGGGGTCGTGCTCAGTTGTTCCCGAGCTAGCCGTTCACGACTTCTCACCCTGAGCTCTGGTGACTTAGCCTCAGAGGACATGTTGTCAGCCACGTGAGAGGAGGTCATGGGAGATGGGGGTGCTTTGCAGTGGAGGTCGGGTTAGTCGCCGACAGCTGCTGGGTGTTCGCAGCATAGGGGAGGACCCCCCTACCATTTTCAGGGTGACTCGAGGGGTCATCACTGAGAAAGCGAAAGGAAGACAGCCGAGGAACCCCTGCAGAAAGGACGGGTATGACTTCTCACGGCCTGATACCAAACCTGGAAATTATAAGAATTCCAGATTTCAAAACTTCTGTGGAACACAATCCCCACATACCAGATTCAGAGGCTGGTAAAAGAAGGTGGGACATGTGGTAGCTAAGGGCTGGTGGAGAGAGCCTCCAGGTCCTTAACTAAAAGATAAGCCGGAGCGAAAATAGTGAGGGGCTTTCACACATATGCAGCTTTTGTGCCTGAAGAGAGACATTTGATGTTATTTGTTCTTTAAGACTCAATATGTTAAATATATAACATATAATTTTAAAAATAATTTAAGCAGTGTTAGAAATTATTTTAAATATATTAGTTAAAAAAGCATGCAGAAATAAAATGATTACAAAATTTATTACTATATGTAAACCTCAAAAAGTGCGTGTGCTGTAGTTTTAATCAATTTCCGCATCATTGTGCCCCTTGCAGGGTGACAGCGGTTCTGCAGAAGCTTACCCGTGCTGCTCTGAGAGGGCAGGGAGCCTCCTGCAGCACGGCCGACCGGTGGGACTGGTCGTCGGGAGACTACGTGACTTGGTCACTTGTCTAAGATGATTTAGACCTTGAGTTCACCCTGAACTCCTGTCTCAGATTAGAATCTAATAATGATTCTCTCTTGCAGGGACACTCCAGCCTGGCTGGAGCCCCTGTTGCTGCCCAGGGCCGCCCCTGATGTGGGGGTGGAGGGGACTTGCTTTCTGGGCTCACCTCTGTATTGTTGGCCCTCTGCCTTCTGCCTTCAGTCATGGAAATGGCTGCTTGGCCAAGAGCTTTGTTTTTGTTTGTTTGTTTTTGTTGGAAAGTAGTGTTAGAGGCTAAAATCTTGGCTGCAGGGTTCCACTTTTCATGAGGAGCTGAAGACAGACCTGTCAGAGCTCTGAGTTCACAATGATTGTCTCCCCATTCAATTCGGTTATTATTAGGTCCATTAAGTTTTTTAAATCTGATATAGAAAACACCTGAATTTCTTCTTTTTCTACAACCTACGTACTTAAGTTTGCTGAGCCTTTGACCAGAAATTGACGTGCATCGCTCCTTTTTTTATCCTCATGTGTTTCATTGATTCGCACCCAGTGACTTTGTTGCTGGATTTTGAGTAGGCGGTTTATGGAAGGAGCAGAGATACCAACAAGCGTGGAAAGATGCTGCCGCTCAGTGCTAACAGATAAATGCACACGATTATTATTCAACCTCCTTATTAGCATATATTTGGGGGAAGCTTATAATACAGAGTTTTGGCAGAGAATCACAGAGACCAGGCTGTCACATGTCACTTGGTGTCTCAGAGAGTGGTGGACAGAGGAGGGGGCCTGGAGGCTCTTCATCCTTGCGTGTCAAGGGCTCTGAAATTCTCAGGCACTTTGGCTGAAAATTCTGCTCTCAAGAATTCATCTTCAGGAAACAATCATAGGGAATATTCATTGTAGCATTAATTTAAATAACAAGTGGAAGTAGCCTGAGGGCCCAATAATAGAGGATTTAGTGAATCAGTGACTGCTTCTCTACAATGCAGGGAGTATTAGGCAGCGGTTCGCGTTTATAGGAATGACTCATGGCATGAGAAATTGCGCCCAGCATATGAAGTAAAATACACACAAAAACAGTATATGTGACATGAAATAGTGGGGTTTGTGTGTGTGCTCTGTGTGTGTGTGCCTATAGGTGTATATATGTGTATATTTTGAAGGCCTCAAGGAGTTACAACCAAAGGCTTATAGTGTCTGTTTCTGAGATCTGGAACCACTGCTGGTATCTATGTTCACATATTTTTGAATTTTCTAAATTTTCCTAAATGAACAAATATCACTTTTATAACCATAGGAGAAATAATATATGTTTTTTAATTAGAGAAGAATTATATGAAAATTAGTTTGTACTCTGATAAGCAGAAGCATTTTCTTTCTTTCTTTCTTTTTTTTTTTTTTTCAGAAGCATTTCCTAAGCATAAGAGCAGTGTGATTTAAAATAGTAGATAAGGGACGCCTGGGTGGCTCAGTTGGATGGACGACTGCCTTCGGCTCAGGTCATGATCCCGGAGTCCTGGGATCGAGTCCCGCATCAGGCTCCCAGCTCCACGGGGATTCAGCTTCTCCCTCTGACCTTCTCCTCACTCATGCTCTCTCACTGCCTCTCTCTCAAATAAATAAATAAAATCTTAAAAAAAAATTATCAAAAAAATAGTAGATAAGTTTTGTTTCTATGGACAGATTTCTTCAGGTATCAATAAACATTATTAAAAGCCTAAAAACAAGCTGTTATGGACGTTTTCTACAGATATTACAAACACAGATATATTACATTGTTCTGAAAGCACATATAATTATTTCATTTTGTTCAAAAAATATATAGGGAGCGCCTGGGGCAGTCGGTTAAATATCCCACTCTTGGTTTCAGCTCAGGTCCTGAGGGTCTCAGAGTCCTGTGATCAAGCCCTGTATTGGGCCCTGTGCTTAGCATGGAACCTGCTTGAGATTCTTCCTCCCTCTTCCTCTGCCCCTCCCACTTGTGCATGTGCAAGCTCTCTCTCTCCCTCAAATAAATAAATAAATCTTTAAGGAAATAAAAAAATATATATAGGTAAATGTTATGATGAAAAACTTCTAGAAGAAAATAGAAGTTGTTTTTTTTTTTTTTTAAAGATTTTATTTATTTATTTGAGAGAGAGGCAGTGAGAGAGCATGAGCGAGGAGAAAGTCAGAGGGAGAAGCAGACTCCCCGTGGAGCTGGGAGCCTGATGCGGGACTCGATCTCGGGTCTCCGGGATCATGACCTGAGCCGAAGGCAGTCGTCCAACCAACTGAGCCACCCAGGCATCCCAGAAAATAGAAGTTTACTGCTGTTGATGTTTTCATCTGGGAGTTGCAGGTGCTTTTAAATATATTTCTTGCACTTTTATGCGCTTTCCAAAGTTTCTGTACAAAGAGCAGGCATGTGTTTTGTTGTCACAGGATGCACACTTGTTATAAAGATAGAATCTGTGCCTGTGGTGGGCACCCTTGCGGGGCAGCCTCTCTGGTCAGGTGGTCCGGGGCGCGGTGCGCAGAGCAAACCCTCTCTCACTGATCGAAACCCTTGTATTGGGGGAGCTGTCCAGAAAGTCTAGCGATGTATTTGAGGCAACTTCGGTACCTGGTGAGAGCCCACACAGGTCTCCTGTGTCTGATTCTGGTAACGAGAGTGACCCACTCAGAAAGCCAAGGAGGTAAAAATAATAGAGCTTGAAATTTTACTTTATTAAGCCCAGGTACTAACTGAGATTGAAACAGAAAATCCTTTTATATGTGATTTCAAGTTCATAGTGAATGAAGTTCATCAGCATAATATAGTGTTGAAACATGGATGTACATATCTATATTCATACATATGGCATCTGATCTGGGAACATGAAACGAAAAATGTGCCCCCCCAGATGGGCACACGCCGGAGCTTCTAAGCGGTGGAAGCACATAGTCACTGGTGCGTGGCCGGATGAGAGGCCCTGCTGTCCCGGGCCAGGGAGCGAGGTAGGCCCTTGGGGCTCTCAGGGTCTGTGCTCCTTGGCCTTATTGACCATGTCACCACCGTGCGTTGACCCCCAGATGCTATTTTTCGAGGTGGAGGAGTAAAGAAGCCCAGCCCCCTGGCTCCCTCCTCTTTTCTCCTGAGACCATCACTAAGAGTATAATTACTTAGAAAGGGTAATTGCTTTGGTGGATTCTGTGATGGGAATGAAGCTGAATCATCCTTGCCCGCCCCCCTGCCCCGCCCCCGCCCCGCGGAAGCTCTTGTAAACTCTAGTTGCCCCAGCTCTTGTTGGCAGTGCAGAACTTGAAGCTCAGGGACGCCTGGGTGGCTCAGTTGGTTAAGCAGCTGCCTTCGGCTCAGGTCATGATCCCAGCGTCCTGGGATCGAGTCCCACATCGGGCTCCTTGCTCGGCAGGGAGCCTGCTTCTCCCTGTCCCTCTGCCTGCCTCTCTGTCTGCCTGTGCTCCCTCTCTCTCTCTCTCTCTGACAAATAAATAAATAAAATCTTAAAAAAAAAAAAAAAGAACTTGAAGCTCATTCTGCTGCAGGCAGAGGGTTAATGAGGTACTCTGTCCCCTAGTCTGGAGACATTTGGAGTCAAGTGTGTCTTTCTCCTGAAGTCAGATCTTTGCTGTGGTCTGTGGCTAAAGAAGTGGCATTTGCCCATCTTCTTTTATTGAGATCTGTCAAAGTGTGAGCTCCCATCTAGCGACAACAGGACCTATAAGCAGCTTCCTGGGAGCTGCATTTTCAAGTGTGTCCTGCTGCAGACCCACCGGCATTACCCCAGGTCATCATTAAGTAGCCTTTGGAAGTGGTGGCCTAAAAACATTCCACGTGGTGGTCCATGGCCACTGCCCCTGTTCTGCTAGTCTCTGTTCACTCATCCTCGTCTGGTAGGGGGGCCCCAGAAGCCAACTCCATGTTGGAAGAAGAGGGGAGTGTGTGGGATCCCAGTGAGGGGAGACAGCAAGGACTTGACCTGTCTTCATAGCCATGGGCTGGGCCATTCTGTAACATGAGTGTTAAACCCCTGATGTAAAATGTCAGCAGTGTCCGTGTGAGTGTGAGGGTGACAAGGGTAACAAGTACGTGGGTTTGTGGGGGGAGCCGAGGATGAGGGAAAAGGCAGATGGCAGAGGGCCCTCAGGTTGGGATGGGGCCTCAGTGGATTCCAGAAGAACACCCTCCCTGAGTTGTCGGCAGAGTGAGTTCAGGCTGTTGGAACATGGAGGCTGCTCTGGGCTGAGGAGGCTGTGGGAGAGCCACCTTCAGGAAGGGAGGGCTTCTATTTTTGGAAGATACTCTGGTTGGAATACTAAGATTCTATAAAATTCCTCTGCACCTAGCAGTAGGAAAATTACAAATGGTAGGGGCACCAGGGGGTGCTCAGTGGGTTAAACCTTTGCTTTCAGCTCAGGTCATGGTCTCAGGGTCCTGGGATCGAGCCCTACGTCGGGCTCTCTGCTCCGCGGGGAGCCTGCTTCCCCCTCTCTCTCCCTGCCTCTCTGCCTGCTTCTGTTCTCTGTCAAATAAATAAGTTAAAAAAAATTAGAAATAATAGCTCAAATTAGAACATTATTATTATTGGCATCTATGGCTAAATTCTCAAAAGGCATCAAATTTTGCTTGTTCACTTTGCCTCATTTCTAGTCAGTACTTTAAAAATGTGTTTCGAATGCTAAAATTCTGTTGTGGTTGTGTGTGGTTACATTTGCGATGCTGTGGCGTCATGTCCCAGCCAGAGAGGAAAGGGAGGAAAGGGAAAGCCTGCACTCTGGGCTGTGGCCGCGTGGCCCAGGCATGGTCGGCAGCAGTGTTCGCCTGGGCCACGCGGGCGCTGCAGAGCCCTGAACTCTGAGCAAGTGACAGCGTCCGTCGGGCCCGTGCTGGTTGGGTTTGGACTTGGAAGGCTCTCATGGTAGGGACGGCGTCTTCTCTGGACCCCCCCTTCCCATCCAGTAAGTGTTATTTTATTCTGTTCTTCTGAAAAAGAAGATACTGACAGATGGAGGGGGATGCGTGTCCTGAGCCTCCTGGTGCACGTGCAGCTCTGCTGTCATCCTGCCGAGTCTCGCCCCTTGCTCAGGGCGGGGAGCCCCGACCTGCGTGCAGGCCCCCGCTTGGTGCACTGGCTGTCTGTCCTCATGTCTCTTCACACGCGCACCCGTCTGCCCGATGCGCACAGGGGACCTGCCTTCCACCAAGTTCTCTTCCTAGAGCTGGGTCCCTGCCACCATGGGGCTCACTGCTGGTGGGGGTGGGAGACAAGAGTCAAGAGAAGTAAGTTACGAAGGCAGTGGTGCCTGGCAGGTGGGTCAGAGCAGGAGGACTGGTGTGGAGTCAGGGAGCACCTGCCAGGTGGCCCAGGAGGCCTTTCAGAGGAGGTGGTGGTCAGGCTGGTGGCACGGCAGAGCTTATACATGGCTGGGTGGCGGGAGAGCAACGTCGGGGGGCAGTGGGGGCAGCGAGCAAGGGGTGGCAGAAGGTGTGCTTTGGAGAGAAGTGGCGCCTGTCGCCCTTCCCAGCACACGGTTCCATGGTTCCTCCTCAGCACCACGGGGTCTCTGAGGCTCACTCTGGCTGCGGGGCTGCGGGGAGGTGGGTTTGGTTGGGAGGCTACAGCCTGCGGGAGGGCAAGTGGTGGGCATGGGGGGTGCTGTGCTAAGGCAGAGCTGACGGCCTTGCTGGAGGACGGCTCAGGGAGGCTGGTCAGAGAGGACTGGAGTGACTCCCCGGGGGCTGAGCACCTGAGGTGCCGTGAGCTTGGGATCGGCAGGGGTTGGTTTTGGACTTTAGCTCTAGACATGCTAGTCTCCCTTCAGGTGGCGCGTTGATGCAGAAGCTCCGGGAGAGGGCAGGGCAGGGAGCTGGATGTAGGGAGTCCAGTGGAGATGGTATTTATGCTGTGGCCTGGAGGGGTTCATCTGGAGATGGGAGGATAGTCCGGAGAGAGGAGCAGAGCTCCCCCAGTCCGGCCCCAGGAGCCGGAGCCTGGAGGCCTGAGGGCGGTGGTGCTCTGGCCCCAGGCCCTCACTGTGTGTCTGGGGGCATTGGAGGCGCCTACCCCTCCCCCCTCCCCCAGGGCTTGCGCTTTCTCCGGCCTGGGCTCTGCAAGCTGCCGGGAGCACTTGATCCGGCCAGGGCTGCCTGTCCCTGTCCAGCAGACAGTGCAGCCATTTTTGACGTTTAGGTCTCCCTCTTGGAGGTTTGTCTCTTTAAAATTTCTTCTCCCACGGCGTTCAGGATTTGGAGGAGAACGTCTCCATGTGGCCCGCACAGTGTGTGCGGTGCTGGCTGGTCTGCGTGGCCTGCTTTCCTCTGCCTGCCCGACCATCTTTCCATGTGCGCCTGTGCCGCCATATGCTGATTTGGGCGAAGTATTTGATTAAATATTTAGCCCATTTAGAAAATGACATTTTTTTGTTTTCTTACTAAATTTTGAGAGTTCTGTGTGTTCTGGACAGTCCTTTATGGGGCATTGTTCTCCTGGTCCGCCACTTCATTCATCATTTTTATAGCAGTGTCTTTGGATCAGAAGTTTTACATTTTGATCAAATTTATCCATTTTTTTTCCTTTTATACATCATGTCTTTTGTATCGCTTAAGAATTCCTTGTGAAACCAGAGGTCTGTAAGATTTCCTCTTGTTCTTTCTTTCAGAAGTCTCACAGTTTTAGCTATTGCATTTTAGTCTATGCTCTATCTTGAATAATTTTACATGGAATGGGAAGAAAATAACAAGATCCTTTTTTTAATATGGTGTCTAATTGTTTCAACATCTGTTGTTAAATATTTTATCCTTTCCCCATTCAATCACCTTGGAATCATTTGGCCATGTATGTGTGTGTGTTTTCAAGGGTACCTGGGATTTATTTTAATCAGGAGTGGTAAGAAAGGCCAGCACGGAAATGACTGTCATGAAGGAGGACGTTTATGCTCACAGGTCCCCAGAAACAGAAGGCAGGCCTCCCGGTGCCCCATGAGGAAGCACCAGGGTCCATGAGGAGGCAGAGTCTGTGAGGGGAAAATGTGGGCAAGAGTGTTACTGTGGTTTCTGTGGGAGGAACAGGTAA
>PISX010015980.1:0-26544 GCA_004024625.1 Mellivora capensis
CTCCACATCCTCTCCAACACACGTTGTTTCCTGTCTTGCTGATTTTGGCCATTCTAACTGGTGTGAGGTGGTATCTCAATGTGGTTTTAATTTGTATCTCCCTGATGGCTAGTGATGATGAACATTTTTTCATGTGTCTGATAGCCATCTGTATGTCTTCATTGGAGAAGTGTCTATTCATATCTTCTGCCCATTTTTTATGTGATTATCTGTTTTGCATGTGTTGAGTTTGAGAAGTTCTTTATAGATCCTGGATATCAACCTTTTGTCTGTACTGTCATTTGCAAATATCTTCTCCCATTCCGTGGACAAACAGATAGAGAGAAAGGATCAGGAGGAAGCCTGGAACAAACAGATTAGAAGCCACGAAAACAGAATCAGGGAAATAAATGATGCCATGAAATGTTCCAATGTCAGAATTCTTGGAATACCTGAAGGGGAACAGAAAGAAAGAAGTCTAGAAGATATTGTCGAACATGTTCTTCATGAAAATTTTCCAAATATCGCAAATGGAAACAGCGTTCATGTACTAGAGGCAGAACGCCCCCCAAGATTTTAGATTCTTGAAACACCTCGAGACATCTGATAGTAAGAATGAGGAATTATAATTCTAGAGAAACTCTCTTGAAGGCACCTAGGACAAAGAACCTCCTTAAGTACAGAGGAAAGCCCATCAGAATTATGTCAGACCTGTCCACAGCAACCTGGCAAGCCACAAAGGGCTGGCAAGATATATTCAGGGCACTAAATGAGAAGAACATGCAGCCAAGAATACTTTCTCCAGCAAGACTGACATTCAAAATGGATGGAGAGATAAAGAGTTTCCAAGACTGGCAAGGCTTAAAGGACTATGCAACCACCAAGCCAACACTGCAGGAAATATTAAGGGGGGGTTCTATAAAAGAGAAAAAATTCTAAGAATATCGTTGAACAGAAATATAGAGACAATCTACAGAAAGAAAGACTTCAAAGGTAATATGATGTCAATAAAAACGTATCTATCAATAATCACTCTCAATGTGAATGGCCTAAATGCGCCCATAAAACAACACAGGGTTGCAGATTGGAAAACAACAGGACCCATCCATATGTTGTCTACAAGAGACCCATTTTGAACCTAAGGATACACCCAGATTGAAAGTGAAGGGATGGAGAAACATTTTTCATGCCAACGGGCCTCAAAAGAAGGCCGGGGTAGTGATTCTCATATCAGATAAATTAGATTTTAAACTAAAGACTGTAGCCAGAGATACAGAAGGACACTACATCATTCTTAAAGGTACTATCCACCAAGATTATCTAACAATTGTAAATATCTATGCCCCCAATATGGGAGCAGCCAATTACATAAGAAAACTATTAATCAAGATAAAGAGCCATATTGATATGAATACATTGATAGTAGGAGATCTTAACATGCCCCTCTTGGTAATAGATCATCCATGCAGAAAATCAATAAAGAAACAAAAGCATTGAATGACACATTGGACCAGATGGACCTCAAAGATATATACAGAACATTCCACACTAAAACAACAGAATACTCATTCTTCATTTTGTTTTTAAGCACACAGTGAACTTTGTGCTCTATAAAGTCACAAAGTGAGTTCTTCAGTATATCTTCAGTATCTTCAGTATAAATAATACTACAGGTTCTATTTGATATATTGTCCCAAATGGGGTGGGGGGCATAAGGAGGGCTCAGACCGATCTCCTGAGAAATGTTTTTTTTGTTGTTGTTTTAGAACATTCTGGCAAAGGACATGCTAGCCCCTTCTTATTTCCTCTTTCAAAGAATAACATTTGGAGCAGGGAAGTATTACAAATGAGAAAAATTGGGATTGTATAGTTAAAGTTCTAGCAATATTAAGGTGAAAAAAGTTCTAGTGTGATAGATAAAAAGTTATGATCCTTGAAGAAGTTTTTTTCGACTGGATTTCACCAACAGTGCAGGGACAACATTGTTCTGCTCTGTGTACTCATTCAAAGTGTAACAAGTCATAAACAGTAAGGACTTAGCTGAGGAAAGTTAGCTACCAAAGAGGTGTCTATTGGAGTAAATTAATTACTTACCAATGGGCACTCTCTGAATGATTTCTGAAATTATATCTGTCTTTTATGTTCTTTATCATCCAGGTATTTGGTATTTTATTTCTAATCACATAAGAGAAAAGAGGAATAATAAAAATCTTAATAAAAGCTATAGAAGACTTCCCTGTAAGCAGCTGAAGACTCATTATTTATTGTCTTGCACTATCCCTGCATATAATCCTGTTTGACCTACTCATTTCTCTCTTGTTAATATTTTATTTATTTATTTATTTGCCAGGGGGATAGAGAGAGAGAGCACAAGCAGGGGGAGCAGTGGAAAGAGGGAGAAGCAGACTCCCCACTGAGCAAGAGGCTCATTGTGGGACTCTATCCCAAGACCCTGGGATCATGACCCAAGCCAAAGGCAGATGCTTAACTGACTGAGCCACCCGAGCATCCATGACTTACTCATTTCTATTAGGACTGGTGTCATAACATCAAGTAAAGTTCCTTTTGAGGGGAACAATTGGAAGTAATCCAGATCTTTTGCTGAGGACAGCTAATGTTGAATGCCACCTACATCCAAGAACTGACAAAAGATTATAATCTCATGCCATTTCTTTTGTTTCTATCTCCTGTTAACTATTTAAAAAGTTCATTTTGTTAAATACTTTTAAGAGTGTCTGGAATGTAATGAGTTCTATTAATAGTTTGCTGCTCTTGCTGTTGATATTATTATTATTATTATTATCATCGTTTTTGAACTGACTTAGCTCACTTTGTAGAAAGTGCATTGAGTGCCTTAAAGGGACCTAAGGAAATTATAATCAATCTGGAAATTATTGGAAGGTTATTATCTTGCCTTTACAAAGATGATGGAACATCTAGTTGACATTAAGAACAATTCTATCTCCACAATTTGTCCCCCCTTTTTTTTTCCTTTTTGATGTGAATTCTGAGGGTGAGTGGATTACAAAAAATTATTTGAGGTTGGGAGGAGGGAACAAGGAGGAAGGAACTGAAATAATGTTATTAATATCAGGAACTTCAGATGAAGGCTCTGAGCTGAAATATTTCATATCAAATAATTTGAACTGAGTATAACTTGAATTAAAAGACTCCAAGATAAAGCTGAGATCAAAGAAAACTCTTGTTTCTATTATTCATTGTGCTAGAATACAGCAAAAGCCTGATTACAATTCTTGAGCTCAGGAGACATAATCTATGACCTGGATTAAAACTTGTTTTTAGAACAGAATAAACTTTCAGCCATCATTATTCTCTCTGTAAAATGAATTTTGTTAAAAAATAAAGAAAAAATGGACGCCTGGGTGGCTCAGTTGGTTGGACGACTGCCTTCAGCTCAGGTCATGATCCCGGAGACCCGGGATCGAGTTCCGCATCAGGCTCCCAGCTCCACAGGGAGTCTGCTTCTCCCTCTGACCTTCTCCTCGCTCATGCTTTCTCACTGCCTCTCTCTCAAATAAATAAATAAAATCTTAAAAAAAATAAAATAAGGAATAAAACATTAGTTATATTTTATTCTACCACTAAGCATGGGCAGAATAGTTTGGAAAAAAACACAAAAATGGTAGCCACAGAGGATCAAGCAAGAGGAAAGTATAATTTACTTTTAGAAAAGTGATTGTTGGATGGAAAGGGGCAAGACAGTGGAGAAGTAGGAGACCCTGTTTCAACCAGTGAGCTAATTATTTACCAGAACACTCTGAACACCCATGAAACCAGCGTGAGATGTAGGATTATACACTTCTGGATCTCTATGCCAGTGGAGAAGACATCAGTGGAAGGTAAAGTTTACTGGAAACAATCAGATTAATATTGGAGGATAAACAGAGGGGGAGGGAGCCACCAGAAGCAACCCATTGGAAAGCAATACCCCAGTACAAAAGTGCCCTGTGATTGGGGACCAGCATTAACTTGAAGTCTAGTTAAAATCACTCCAAAAGAACAAAATATCTTAAAGGGCAACTGGTGTAATTGGGAGTCATAGGCACAGGCCTAAGCCCACGGACCCAAGTTGGCCACCTCTGGCGACCACCCATACCAGAGAGAGTGTGGTCTGTGGTAGAGCCTCCAGTTCCTGGTCCCAGAGGCCCCAGGGTTGCATGGCTTGCACCACCACTCAAGGCATACTCCCACCCCCACAGGAGGGCACCTGGTGAGGGTTCTCTAGAACCACAGCCTTTTGCACTCTGCTCACTGTGCAACCAGGGTCTGAACTACGCTCCCCACCTGCGCCTGAGAATGCTCCTTGCAGGTGCTACCCAGTGGTCTCTAGGACCGGCTGAGAGTCTGGACACTCCCAGCCCAGACCTGATGGAACTATCACAGACAGCAATCCCAGGAAAGGCAGGCACTGGAAGTGGGTTCCATGGACCAATATCGCTCATGGTTGTAGTGGCACAGGAGTGCAGAGACAGGCTGGCTCTTTGGGCGCCCCCTGAGATGGTGCCTAGGGATGTGCTCTGCCTGTGGGAGATTGCACAGCTCAACAGGGTTTGCAGAAGGGGAGTCTGTGTGTTCTGGACTACCCAGAGGCGACCAAACTGAGGCTGCCTTCTGAGGTCTGGGTGCAGTATGCTTTCCACTAAACCTCTGAAAAGCTGCAAAAAGCCACCAAAGGGGGGGGGGGGCGAGGACAAAAAACCTCCAAAGAACAAAAGCCTGAAAAAACAGTTTCCACAACTTGATAGGGAGCAAGAGGACTCAACCCAAGTAAGACTGCCAGAAAAACAACATCGAAGGCCTCTCCCCCAGAAAGCCAGGCAAAAGAATGAAAGGATGACCACCACAGGGTCCCCATAAAATGAGAAAATCACAATATCAGGCGAAAACAATACATTAAGCTCCCAGTATTGTCCTAGAAACTGTATATTTCATAGATACAAAGTTTTTTAATTCTTTTTCACAATTCTTGTTCTTTTTTTAATTTTTTAACTCTGACTCTTATATTTATATTATATTTTATCTTAAAATATCTTAATTTACCTTAAAATATCTTATATTTTAACTCTTACTATTATAACTAGAGGTTTAAAACAACATATTCCATAATAACCTTTCAACCTGAACTGTTTTCATACATATACCTGTACTTTTCTTTTCTTTTCTATTTTATTTTATAGATAGATAGATAGATAGATAGATAGATATAAGCTTCAAAGTAATCCTCTTTCCCTAATCAATACTACACCTATATATAAACCCCTATATATAAATAAATGTTTAATCTCCCTTTAACTCTGGAAAGTTGAGTCCTTTAACAAAGATATCAAGATACACCCAGGAAGAATCAAAATAACTTTCCTTGCCCATATTGAGGATTTATAACCACCCTCTCTCCTTTTTTCTTCTGTCAGTGTTTCTATTTATTTGTTTTTGTTCTGGTATTGTATAAATCTAATACTTGGGGTTCATTTTGGCTGGATTCTTTTTTTTCTTGTCATTTACTTGTGTCAGTCTTTTTGTTAGTTTGTTTTTGTTTGTATAACTTATAAATCTTACCTTTGGGGCCCGTTCTGGCTGGGTCTTCTCTCTTTTTTTTTCCTGTCTCTCTCTCCCTCTCTCTTTTTTTTTCTTTTTTCTTTATTTTTGGTGGTGACTTCCGATTGCTCAAAAGTGTTCCAGGGTGCACCGTGCCCAGATCACAGTTCATATATTCAACTACACATCCCCTCAACCACCTTTCACCAAAATGAGTAGGACAAGGAACATCCAACAGAGGAAAAATTCAGAGACTGTGCCCTCTCCATCAGAGCTATTGGATATGGACATAAACAGTATATCAGAAAGGGAATTCCGGCTATCAATTATCCAGGCAATGGCTAGGATGGAGAAAACCATTAGTGACAACATGGACTTTATTAGGGCAGAAGTGAAAGCTGTATGGAAAGAAGTTAAAAATGCTACCAATGAGATCCAATCTAATCTAAGTACTCTAAATGGTAGGGTAAGGCAGAAGATAAAATTAGTAATCTAGAGGACAAACTGATAGAGAAAGGGGATCAGGAGGAGGCCCAGAACAAATGGCTTTGAAGCCATGAAAACAGAATTAGGGAAATAAATGATGCCATGAACTATTCCAATGTCTGAATTATTGGGATCCCTGAGGGGGAGGAGAAAGAAAGAAGACTAGAAGATATAGTTGAACAAATCTTCCATGAAAATTTCCCAATCTTCGGAATGGAACTAGCATTCCTGTCCTGGAAGTAGAAAGGCCACCCCTCCAAGAAGAAAAATTGAGAAAGACCCTGGGACACTTGATTGCAAGACTGACAAATCATGAATTTAGACAAGAGCTTTTGAGAGCAGCTAGCGGGAAGAGATTCCTTATGTGCAGAGGAAGGTCCATCAAAATAATATCAGACCTGTCCACAGAAACCTTGCAAGCCATCAAGGGCTGCCAAAACATATTCAGGGCACTAAATGAGAAGAACATGCAGCTAAGAATACTTTATCCAGCAAGGCTGACATTCAAGATTGATGGAGAGATATAGAGCTTCCAAGACTGGCAAAGTTTAAAAGAGTATGTGACCACCCAGATGACACTACAATAAATATTAAGGGGGGTTCTACAAAAGATGAAAGAACCCAGGAGTGATATACAACAGAAATTTACACAAACAATCTATAGAAACAAGAACTTCACAGAAAACATGATGTCAATCAAAACGTATCTTTCAATAATCACTCTCAATGTGAAGGGCCTAAATGCTCCCATAAAATGGAGTAGAGTTGCAGATTGGATAAAACGACAGGACCTGTTCATATACTGTCTACAAGAGACCCAATTGGAACCTAAAGATACATCCAGAGTGAAAGTGATGGGAAGGAGAAGCACTTTTCACGCCAATGGGCCTCAAAAGAAACCTAGGGTAGCGATTCTCAGACCAGTTAAGTTAGGTTTTAAACTAAAGACTGTAGTCAGAGATAAAGAAGGACACTACATCATTTTTAAAGGGTCTATCCACCAAGAAGGTCTAAAAATTGTAAATATTTGTGCTACCAATATGGGAGTAGCCAACTATATAAAACAACTGTTAATCAGGATAAAGTGTCATATTGATATGAATACCTTAATAATAGGGGATTTTAACACACACCACTCTCAGTAATAGACAGATCATCCAACCAGAAAATCAATAAAGAAACAAGAGCATTGAATGACACATTGGACCAGATGGACCTCATAGATATATACAGAACATTCCACCCTCAAACAACAGAGTACTCATTCTTCTCGAGTGCACATGGAACTTTCTCCAGAATAGACCACATACTGGGTCACAAATCAGGGCTCAACTGATACCAAAATATTGAGATTATCCCCTGCATATTCTCAGACTACAGTGCTTTGATACTGGAACTCAATCACAAGAAAAACTTTGGAAGGAATTCAAACACTTGGAAGCTAAAGACCACCCTGCTTAAGAATGTTTGGATCAACCAGGAAATCAAAGAATAACTTAAACAATTCATCAAAACCAATGAGAATGAAGACACTTCGGTCCAAATCCTATGGGATATGGCAAAGGTGCTCTTAAGGGGGAAACACTTAGCCGTCCAAACCTCACTCAAAGAAATTGAAAAATAGAGAATACACCAACCCTCTTTATACCTTAAAGATCTTGAGAATCAAAAACAATTTAAGCCAACTCTAACACAATAAGGGAAATAATCAAGATTAGAGCAGAGATCAGTGAGACAGAAACTAGAGATACAGTAGAACACATCAATGAAACTAGAAACTGGGTGGGTTTTTTTTGAAAAAATTAATAAGATCAATAAACCATTGTCCAAACTAATCCAAAAGAAAAGAGAGAGGGCCCAAATTATTAAAATTATGAATGAAAGTGGAGAGATCATGACTAACGCAAAAGAAAGAGAAACAATCATCAGAAATTATAATCAACAGTTATATGCCAATAAGTTAAGCAACCTAGAGGAAATGGATGCAATCCTGGAAACCTATAAACTCCCAAAACTGAATCAGGAAGGAATTGACAACCTGAATACACCAATATCTAGTAGCGAGATTGAAGCAGTGATCAAAAACCTCCCAAAAAACAATAGCCTGGGACCTGACGGATTCCCTGGAGAATTCTACCAAACATTCAAAGAAGAAATAATACCTATTCTCCTGAAGCTTTTTCAAATAATAGAAATAAAAGGAAAACTTTCAGACTCTTTCTATGAATTCAGTATTATCCTGATCCCCACACCAGGCAACGACCCCACCAAAATGGAGAATTTCAAACCAATATCCTTGACAAATATGGATGCCAAGATTCTCAACAAGATCCTAGCTAAGAGGATCCAACAGTACATTAAAAAGATTATCCACCATGACCAGGTGGGATGCAACGGTGTTTCAACATTTCCAGTTCAAGCAATGCGATAGTACAAATCAATAAGAGAAGAGAGAAGAACCACATGGTCCTCTCAATTGATGCAGAAAAACCATTTGACAAGATACAGCATCCGTTCCTGATTAAAAGTATTCAAAATATAGAGACAGAGGGAACATTCTTCAACTTCCTAAAATCTATCTATGAAAAACCCATAGCAAATTCATCCACATGTGGAAAAACTGACAGCCTTCCCTTTGAGATCAGGAATACGACAAGGATGTCCACTCTCAACACTGTTATTCAACATAGTACTAGAAGACCTAGCAACAACAATCAGACAACAAGAAGAAATAAAACGTATTCAAATTGGCAAAGAAGAAGTCAAACTCTCTCTTAGCCGATGACATCATAATTTATATGGAAAACCCAACAGACTCCAGCCCCAAACTACTCGAACTCATACAGAAATTCAGTAATGTGGCAGGATACACAATCAATGTACAGAAATCAATTGCTTTCTTGCACACTAACAATGAAAATACAGAAAGGGAAATTAGAGAATCGATTCCATTTACTACAGTACCAAGAACCATAAGATACCTGGGAATAAACCTAACTAAAGAGGTAAAGTATCTGTACTCAAGGAACTACAGAACACTTATGAAAGAAATTGAAGAAGACACAAAAAGATGAAAGAGCATTCCATGCTCATGGATCAGAAGAATAAACATTGTTAAAATGTCTATACTGACTAGAGCCATCTATACGTTCAATGCCATTCCGATCAAAATTCCACTGGCATTTTTCAAAGAGCTGGAACAAACAATCCTAAAATTTGTTTGGAACTAGAAGAGACCCTGAATTGCTAAGGAAATGTTGAAAAACAAAAACAAAACTGGGGGCATCACATTGTCTGGTTTCAAGGTTTACTACAAAGCTGTGATCATCAAGACAGCATGGTACTGGTACAAAAACAGACACATAGACCAGTGGAACAGAGTAGACAGCCCAGATATGGACCCTCTATGGTTAAATAATCCTTGACAAAGCAGGAAAAAATATCCATTGGAAAAAACAGTCTCTTCAATAAATGGTGCTGGGTAAATTGGACAGTTATGTGTAGATGAATGAATTCGACTGTTCTCTTACACCATACACAAAGATAAACTTGAAATGGAGAAAAGACTTCAATGTGAGGCAGAAATCTATCAAAATCCTAAAGGAGATCATAGGCAGTAACCTCTTCAAAAGCGATCACAGCAACTTCTTTCAAGATGTCTCCAAAGCCAAAGGAAACAAAAGCGAAAATGGAAGGGGAGGTGAACCATGAGAGACTATGGACTCTGAAAAACAACCTGAGGGGTTTTGAAGGGGCGGGGAGTGGGAAGTTAGGGAAGCCTGGCGGTGGGTATTAGGGAGGGCACGTATTGCATGGAGCACTGGGTGTGGTGCAAAAACAATGAATACTGTTATGCTGAAAAGAAATTAAAAAAAAAATTAAAAAGCGAACATGAACTTCTGGGACTTCATCAAGATCAAAAGCTTCTGCACAGGAAAGGAAACAGTCAACAAAAGAAAGAGGCAACTCAAGGAATGGGAGAAGATATTTGCATATGACACTACAGATAGAGGGCTGATATCCAAAATCTATGAACAGCTCCTCAAACTCAACACACACAAAACAGATAATCATGTCAAAAACAGGGCAGAAGACATGAACAGACACTTCTCCAAAGAAGACATAAATATGGCTAACAGACACATAAAAAAAAATGTTCATCATCATTAGCCATCAGGGAGATTCATATCCAAACCACACTGAGATAATACCTTACACCAGTTAGAATGGCCAAAATTAACAAGACAGTAAGGAAGAGATTATGCTGAGTGAAATAAGCCAGGCAGGGAGAGTCAATTATCATATGGTTTCACTTATTTGCGGAGCATAACAAATAACACGGAGGACATGGGGAGATGGAGAGGAGAAGGGAGTTGAGGGAAATTGGGGGGGAGATGAACCATGAGAGACTATGGACTCTGAAAAACAACCTGAGGGTTTTGAAGGGGTGCGGGGTGGCAGGTTGGGGGAGCCAGGTGGTGGGTATTATGGAGGGCACGCATTGCATGGAGCACTGGGTGTGGTGTAAAACTATGAATTCTGTTATGCTGAAAAGAAATGAAATTTAAAAATTAAAAAAAAAAGACAGTAAACAACAAGTGGTGGCGAGGATGTGGAGAAAGGGCAATTCTCTTATACTGTTGGTGGGAATGCAAGTCATTGCAGCCACTTTTTTAATTTCTTTTTTCAAAAAAAGTGTGGAGATTCCTTAAGAATTTAAAAATAGAGCTACCTTATGACACTGTGATTGCACTACTGGGTATTTACCTCATAGATACAGATGTAGTGAAAAGAAGAGCCATCTCTACCCCAATGTTCACAGCAGCAATGGCCATAGTCGCTAAACTGTGGTGAGAGCCAAGATGCCCTTCAACAGAAGAAATGGATAAAGGAGATATGGTCCATGTATACAATGGAGTATTATGCCTCCATCAGAAAGGATGAATACCCAACTTCTGTATCAACATGGACAGGACTGGAAGAGATTATGCTGAGTGAAATAAATCAAGCAAAGAGTGTCAATTATTACATGGTTTCACTTACTTGTGGAGCACAAGGAATAACACAGAAGACATTGGGAGATGGCGAGGAGAAGTGAGTTGGGGGAAATTGGAGAAAGAGACAAACCATGAGAAACTGTGCTCTGAGAAACAAACTGAGGGTTTTGGAGCGCAGGGGAGTGGGGGTTGGGTAAGCCTGGTGGGGGGTATTATGGAGGGCACATATTGCATGGAGTAATGGGTGTGGTGCATTAACCATGAATTTTGGAACACTGAAAAAATGAAATTTAATTAAAAAAAGAAAAGTGTTTGAAATTCTTAAAAGGCACTGCTTCTGACACTTAGAGAATGAGCCTTTAAATTTCATCCTTTGTTATAGTAATTTTTCAATGTTCCCTTCCAAATTATTTATTCTTTTAAACTAATTTATTCTACATTCTTCATTGTCTAGCTGTGATCAATAGTTTCTACCTAAATATTGGGCTTCATTCTTTGAGAAAGTTCTAGAAATTTTTAAAATTGTTTTATCTCAGAAAGTATTATATTAGAAAAAAAAAAAGAAAAGCTGATTAGTAAGATGCCCAGTAATTGTCAAAAGTCATACACAACTGACTTTCTGGTTTTTTGAAACAATCTTCTGCTAGGAAAATCCATGTAACTATGAAAGGGAGTTGTCTACAGATTATAGCCAATGGTTAATTGAAAGAAAGACAGATTGGTAAACCATCAGTGGCCTGACTAGCATTGGGAAGAACTAGATCTGCTGGTTCTCTGTCATTGCTCTAATTTATAATTCCCAGCAAATACCCACGTTTCCATTTCCAGATATGTTCTTATGATTCCACCTTCTAATAACTGCCACTATAGAAAAGTCATTTAACCCCAATATTCTTTGTGTCTCAGTTTTCTTGTCTGTAAAATTCTGGTAATGGTCATACCTACCTCACAGTGGTGTACGAAGATTTCCTGAAATAAAGTGTGGTGTGATTCTGTAGACAATGAATAATGTACCTGCTAAAATGCTTAACATAGTATAAAAAAGTATTAGATGTTGTATTGTTTTAGTTACTATTAGTACCTAATATCTAATCTAAGGTAGTCAATTAATCTTGCTGTATTTGCTTCTTCATTTTACTAGATATTACATTTTTGTTAATAATTTTTTTTTCTTCTGACTAAAATTAAGATATGTGTCTTGCTAAATCACACACCGTGATAAGTTTCACTTTTCATTTCACAAGCTCAATGTATAGATGTTTCTATAAAATATCAGTGCTTTATATCCAAGTTTATTTAATACTTATGACTATCACCAAAATATGAGGTAAAGCATTTAGGCAATAATTAAAATAGAAACAACCCACACTTAGTGGTGTGTGTGTGTGTGTGTGTGTGTGTGTAAGGGGAAGGGAGGGAAGATGATTTTTTAATCTGAATAATCCAGATCTGTCTCCTTTGTTATGCAAACCAGTCTCATGACCTGTGAATATCAACCATGACATACAGATTTCTAATCTGAGAAAGAACTCCTAAATCTCCTTCAGCATAATAGGTTATTTTCGTTTGCAGTTTGTTTCTGTAGTCTATTCCATTACATATCATACTCTGTTGTCTCTGATTTGATCAGCCAGGCACTGGATGTAACACAGTTGTTTGCATCATATTTTTGGAGACCCCAAACCAAACACAAAGCAGACATGTCCCTAGTAGCTGATTATTTAACATGGACTAGTGGAGAAAGTCAAGCACCTCCACTGATAAATTACTGTCATCATTATGCACACCAAACGACTATTTGGTACTTACTTACTATTCAATTCCATAAACAATGTTAGCTTTCCAAAGTATATTACAATGAAAACCTTTAAATATAATAAAAAAAAGTACCTCTCTATTAGCTCCCTTCAAACATTACAATGCTACCATATAATCAAATCCAGCCACTGTTCATGACATTTTTGAAGAAAAAACTCCTAGAGGTCTCTGGGTGGCTCAGTTGGTTAAGCATCTGCCTTCAGCACAAGTCATGATCCCAGAGTCCTGGGATGAAGCCCCACATTGGACTCCCTGCTCAGTGGAGAGTCTGCTTCTCACTCTCCCTCTACTCCTCCCCTGCCTTGTGCTCTTCAACTCTCTCTCTGCCTCTCTTAAATAAATAAATAAAATATTTTTAAAAATTAAAAAATAAATGAGTCAAAAGAAAACTCATGGATAATATAAAGCATGATCTAATCACTATGTCTAATTATCAAGAACAGTAAATAAATTTCACATTAACTCTCTTAAACATAGCAAAATGAATAATTAAAAATTGCAGACTGAAATTTCAACAAGGCACTGTCAAACAAGACAAAGGCCCACAAACTGTGACCCTACCTACCCACTGATTCGACCTACATTGCCCATGAGCATTTTGGGGAAAACATTTGTTATTAGATATGCCTGTTTAAGGTGAGATTTCACTGGACTTTAAGCTAATGTTTATAATATATTCTGAATTAAAAGGATGAACAGTATTAAATATTAATAAAATATCAGTATTTAAAGTCTTAACCAGGGCGCCTGGGTGGCTCAGTGGGTTAAGCCTTTGCCTTCGGCTCAGGTCATGATCTCAGGGTCCTGGGATGGAGTCCCACGTCAGGCTCTCTGGTCGGCGGGGAGCCTGCTTCCTCCTCTCTCTCTCTGCCTGTGTCTCTGCCTACTTGTGATCTCTCTCTGTCAAATAAATAAATAAAATATTTTTTTTAAAAAAGATAAAGTCTTAACCATATTTACTATCCTTTCAACTAGCTAATTCTCTCTCTCTCTCTCTGTATCCCACCTTGCTCTCACCCTCACTATATCTCATTCCTTTCTCAAGGACAAGAAAATATGTGTATTTGGAATTCCCTGATTTTTTTTTCCTTTTTAATTCTCAAATGACAACCTGTTCTTCTTTGAAATATGTTAACTATTCTGAGTTTAACTACAAACTACATTTGGACCCTAGTGAGTATAACTGAAAGAACCAATCAAGGAACAGGTTTTGAGCTGAAATATCCAAAATATTTTGTCAAAATGAAGACCTTTATTTTCTATTGTTATGTCCTCCTCATTCTTTAGTGAGATGTATTTCTTATAAGTTTGCCATTATGTAGGTGTACTCTTATCTTAAAAGCCTCCTTTTTTTTTAGAATTAGAGGAAGTTGGTAAAGGAGTAGAGGGCCTCTCTCCTCGACTCATTCCATGAACACAGTTAGATAACTATCAAATCATCCTCAACACTCCAGAAATCGACCAGAAGACTAACAGAACATGTTACACAACTAAACAAGGAGAAGAAGCCACACCAAGGAAGATAGGAAGTATAGAGATGAGGTTTAGTGGAGAAACAGACCATGGATGCTGTGGAAGGGAGGGAGCCATGGTTGTAGAGACAGGTGAGAGAGAGAAAGTATCACATAAAAAGAATGTTTACCTAAAGCCATTGGCTGGAAAAATGAAAGGGGCTGATTATGGTGAGTTTTTGCAACCAGCAGGACTTGAAGACTGGAGGTTTAAAGATCAGCTGGCTTGGTTGGATAGAGCTCTGACAGCATTGCACTACTCCTGGAAAGAGGGAAGACAAACAATGCAGGGGCAGACAGTATGGAAATGGAGATCTAGGGGGATGGCTGAGGCACACAGCAATGGGGGAGGTTGGTCAGGGGGATATTTTGTTCTTTTTGGATTGTGTCCCTGACATGCAGTATTGACAGAGATACCTCTCCAGGAACAAAGGAGCTGGATGGTGAAATTTCCCTCCCCTGACCCTCAGCATAAACACAGAGTGAACTGTGGGAAGCAGCATAGCAGTGACACTGGCTGCCTAACAAGCTTATGCCAATCCCCACAGTCATGTGCTCTGGAAGCACTACTCCTCTTGATTGAGCTTGCCTCAGTCCCAGCACAGCAGGATGCACACCCAGTAGACCAGCAGAAACCCCTGCCCACATGGCATGTCCCAATCAGAGAGTTGTTTAGGGCCTCATTTTCAATGGAAGTTGTGACAGGTCTCATTTCACAAGCAGACCAGAGCATACCTAGTTCAAACTTACCACATTCAGGCCAGGAACAAACACTGCCCACAGTGGGCAAGGGGAACCTCTGCAGAAGACTGGTCTGACACAACAGCAGAGGATATGTAGCACACACCAGAGACACTTCCTGAAGAACCAGGCCCTGGGCACCATATAACCTCTTCTTCATAAGGCTATTACATTCAGAAGCAGGAAATATAACTGGCTTTTCTAACACAGAAAAGAGGCAGAGACTTAGACAAATTGCCAAGGTGGTGAAATTTATCCCAAGTGAAAGAGCAAGATAAGGCCACAGCCAGAGATTGAAGTGAAACAGATACAAGTAACATCCGTGATGAATTTAAAGCAACTATCATAAAGATACTCACTGGGATGAGAAAATAGTGGAAGAGTGACAGGATATAACAACAATGCACGGAAATCAGTTGCATTTCTATACATTAACAGTGAGACAGAAGAAAGAGAAATTAAGGAGTAGATCTTATTTAAAATTGCATCCAATAACCACAAGATACATAGGAATAAACCTAACCAAAGAGACAAAGGATTTGTACTCAGAAAACTATAGAACACTCATGAAAGAATTTAAAGAAGATACAAAGAAATGGAAAAACATTCCATGCTCATGGATTAGAAGAACAAATATTAAAATATCTATGCTTCCCAGAGCAATTAATATATTCAATGCAATCCCTATCAAAATACCATTAACATTTTTTGCAGAGCTAGAACAAATAATCCTAAAATTTGTATGGAACTAGAAAAATCCCAAATAGCCTAAGGAAAATTGAAAAATAAAACCAGGGCTGCCTGGGTGACTCAGTTGGTTAAGCGGCTGCCTTGGGCTCAGGCCATGATCCCAGGGTCCTGGGATTGAGCCCCACATCGGGCTCCCTGCTGGGCGGGGAGTTTGCTTATCCCTCTCCTTCTGCCTGCTGCTCTGCCTACTTATTCTTTCTATCTCTCTGTCTAATTAATAAATAAAATCTTTTAAAAAAGAAAAAGAAAACCAAAGCTGGTAGCATCACAATTCTGGATTTCAAACTCTATTACAAAGCTGTAATCATCAAGACAGTATGGTACTGACACAAAAACTCCTAATACTATGTTGAACAATAGTGGTGAGAGTGGACATCCCTGTCATGTTCCTGACCTTAACGGAAAAGCTCTCAGTTTTTTCACATTGAGAATGATATTCACTGTGGGCTTTTCATAGCTGTCTATTATGATACTGAGGTATGTTCCCTCTATCCCTACACTCTGAAGAGTTTTAATCAGGAAAGTATGCTGTACTTTACCAAATGTTTTCTCTGCATCAACTGAGAGGATAATATGGTTCTTGTCTTTTTTTTAAGATTTTATTTATTTATTTGACAGAGAGAGAGAGAGAGATCACAAGTAGGCAGAGAGGCAGGCAGAGAGAGAGGGGGGAAGCAGGCTCCCTGCTGAGCAGAAAGCCCGACATGGGGCTGGATCCCAGGACCCTGAGATCATGACCTGAGCTGAAGGCAGAGGCTTAACCCACTGAGTCACCCAGGCACCCCGTTCTTTTCATTATTATTATTATTATTAATGTACCCTATCACATTGATTGATTTGCAAATGTTGAACCACCCTTGCTCTCGGGAATAAACCCACTTGGTGGTGATGGATAATCCTTTTAATGTACTGTTGGAGCCTATTGGATAGGATCTTGAGTATTTTGGCATCCATGTTCATCAGAGATATTGGTCTGTAATTCTCCTTTTGATGGGGTGTTTGCCTTGTTTTGGGATCAGGGTAATGCTAGCCTCATAAAACAAGTTTGGAAGTTGCCCTTCTGTTTCTATGTTTTGAAGCAGTTTCAGATGAATAGGTATTATTTCCTTTTTCAATGTTTTGTAGAATTCCCCTAAGAAGCCATGTGGCGCTGGACTCTTTTGGGGGGAGGTTTTTGATTACTGCTTCAATTTTGCTACTGGTTATTGGTCTATTCAGATTGTCTCTTTCTTCCTCTTTCAGTCTTGGTAGTTTATAAGTTTCCACAAAGGCATCTATTTCTTTCAGGTTGCATAATTTCTTGGCATATATTGCTGGTAATAATTTCTAATAATTGTTTCTATTTCCTTGGTGCTAATCATGATTTCTCCCTTTTCATTCATGATTTTATTGATTTGGGTTCTCTATCTATCTATCTCTCTCTCTCTCTCTGTCATATAAGGATGGACAGACATTTATGTCTTATTAATTCTTTCAAAGAACCAGCTTCTAGTTCATTGATCTGTTCTACTGTTTTTATGGTTTCTATTTCATTGATCTCTGCTCTAATTTTTAACATTTCTCTTCTCCTACTTGGTTTAGGTTTTATTTGCTATTCTTTCTCTTGCTCCTTTAGGTTTTCTGTTAACTTGTGCATTTGGGATTTTTTTATTTTATTTTATTATTATTATTATTATTATTATTATTATTTTTTTTTTTTTTTTTTTTGCTTTTTGGAGTGAGTCTTGGATGGCTGTGCATTCCCCCCTTAAGACTGCCTTTGCAGTATCGCATAGACTTTGGGTCAATGTGTTTTTGTTCTCATTAGTTTCCATGAACTGCCTAAGTTCTTTAATTTCCTGGTTGACCAAAACATTCTTTAGCAGGATGCTCTTTAACTTCTAAGTGTTTGAATTCCTTCCAAAGTTTTTCTTGTGATTGATTTCCAGTTTCAAAGCATTGTGGTCTGAAAATATACAGTTAATAATCTCAATATTTTGGTATTGGTTTAGACCTGATTTGTAACCCAGTATGTGGTCTATTCTGGAGAACCTTCCATGTGCATTCAAGAAAAGTAAGTGCTCTGTCGTTTTAGGGTGGAATGTTCTGTATATATCTATGAAGTCCACCTGGTCCAATGCATCATTCAAAGCTTTTGATTCTTTGTTGAACTTCAGCCTATAAGATCTTTCCATTGCTGAGAGTGGAGTGTTGAGGTCTCCTACTATTAAAGTATTATTACCAATATGAATCTTTATTTTGGTTAACAGTAAGCTTATGTAATTCATTCCTCCCATATTGAAGGCATAGACATTTACAAGTTTTGGATCTTCTTGTTGGATAGATGCTTTAAGTATGATATAGTGTCTATCTATATCTTTTACTACAGTTTTTAGTTTAAAATCTAATTTGTCTGATATGAGAATTGTTACCACAACTTTCTTTTGAGGTCCATTGGCATGATAAATGGTTCTCCATCCCCCCACTTTCAATCCAGAAGTATCTTTAGGTTCAAAATGGCTCTCTTTTAGACAGCATATGAATGGGTCCTATCTTTTTATCCAATCTGCAACCCTGTGTCATTTCATGGGAGCAATTAAGCCATTCACATTGATAGTGACTATTGAAAGATATGATTTTAGTGCCATCATATTGTCTGTAAAGTCCCTATTTCTTTATATTGTCTTTGTAAAGTTCTGATCTATATTACTCCTGAGGTCTTTTTTCTTTTAGAGCCCCTCTTAATATTTCTTGCAGGGCTGGCTTGGTGGTCACATATTCTTTTAGTTTCTGCTGGTCCTGGAAAATCCTTGTCTGGCCATTATGAATGACAGCCTTGCTGGATAAAGTATTCTTGACTGCATGTTCTTCTCATTTAATACCCTGAGTATGTCTTGCCAGCCCTTTCTGGCTTGCCAGGTCTCGTTGGATAGGTCTTATGTTATTCTGATGTTCCTAACTCTGTATGTAAGAAATCTTTTCCCCCTAGCTGCTCTCAGAATAGCTTCCTTGGCTCTAAGATTTGTAAGTTTTACTATTATATGCTTGGGCATTGGTCTGTTTCTCATTGACCTTGGGAAGGGTCCTCTCTACCTCTTGAACATGAATGCTTGTTTTCTTCCCCAGATTAGGGACATTCTCAGCTACAATTTGCCCAAATATACCTTCTAGTCCTTTCTCTTTCTCCACTCCCTCAGGGATCCCAATAATTCTGACATTGGAACATTTCATGGCATCATTTATCTCTCTTTCCGTTCTCAAGGACTTCTGTCTATCCCTATCCTCTTCAACTTCCTTCCGTTCTATCACTTTATCTTCCAGATCACTAATTCATTCTTCTTCCTCAGCTTTTATAGCATTTTTAAATTCAGCCTGATTAGATTCATTTCTGGCCTTAGAGATTCTGTATTGTCACTAATGTTTTCCTCTAGCCTAGATATCAACTTCATAATTGCTAACCTGAAGTCTATCTCTGACATCTTGCTTATATCGATATCCATTAGGTGTGTGGCAGAGGCCATTGTCTTTGTTTTGTTTTGTTTTGTTTTGTTTTCTTCTTTGTTGGGAGTTTCTCCTCCTAGTCATTCTATTGAAGGGTGGTTGAGAAAATATACAGAGTTCAAAATTATAAACACAACCCAAACAAGATGCACCCATTTTATGGGGACCCTAGGGTTGCAGTCCTCTTTTTCTTCCAGCCTGTATTCTGTGAGAGGGGCCTGTTGCACTGTTTCTTGGCCAACCCTGCTTGGGCAGAGTTGTCCTGCCTCCTTTCTGGAGGATGGGTTCAGTGGAAACTAGCTTTCTGAGCTTTTGTTCTCTGGTGGATTGCTGCACCTCTTCCAAGGGTCAGAGCAAAAATGGCCACACACAAACGTCTGTCCCAGAGCAGAGAAGTTGCAGTCTACTCTTCATTGAGTCCTCCAGGATGCACACTCTCTATTTCTGTCTGTTCCTCTGAAAACTGCAGGCTCCCATGGTGATGCATGCCCACAGCAGCTCTCTGAGATCAAACCCTGGGTCCAGACATGCCTCTGGTCTTTGTGCTTCTAAAACCGTGAGCTGTCCCCTGGTTTGCATGTGCATGCATGCATGCACCTACAGCTTCTGGATCCTACTTGAGCACTGCTCTAAACCCCTATCCTTGTCATTATCACTCTATGAGTTTTTGCCTGATACCCATATAGGATGCTTTTGCACTCTGGTGTTATATCACTTTCCAGGCACCAGCTTACAAAGGCTCCCTCCCTCTTCTGTTTATCTTCCAATGTCTCCCCAAAGATTCACAACTCCACCCTCCTATCATGGGACAGGCAGTGTTTTTCTACTTGTAGAGATCCAGATATATGTTCTTACATTTCAGGATGATTCTGTGTGTATTCAGAATGGTTTGGTATATATCCAGCAAAATTCAGGGGACTGGTTGAAACAGAGTCCCCTCCTTTTCCACCATCTTGCCTCTGCTCTCTGTCAACCTTTTAAATTTTAGTTATGATTGAGGAAAATGGCACTTTATCTTCAAAATTTTTAATTGCTTACTAGTGAGATTAAATATATTTTGATGATTATGTTTACCATACCATTTGTATTTCTTCTTTGTAAATTGTCTTTCCATGTCCTTTGTGCAATTTTCTATTGATGTTTTTTATCTTTTTCTTATTTATTTAAAGGTAACTTTAGCATATTGGAATATGAACACATTATACATCATGCATTGCAAATACATACTATACATACCTTTCTGCTGTCTCTTAACTTTATTTTTTTAGCTACAAGAAATTTGAAGCATTGATTTGCACTGCTTAAAACTTCTCTCTTGGAGCTGGGTGGCTCAGTGGGTTAAGCATCGGCTTTCAGTTCAGGTCGTGATCTCAGGGTCCTGGGATCGAGTCCCATGTTGGGGTCTCTGCTCAGTGGGGAACCTGCTTCCCCCTCTGTCTCTGCCTGCCTCTCTGCCTACTTGTGATTGCTCTCTGTCAAATAAATAGATAAAATCTTAAAAAAACAAATTCTCTCTTCAGATATTATAACTTTCTTTCCACAAATAGTTCTGCATTAAAAAAACAAGTTCAGTATCATTCAATAATATGAAATTCATGCAGTCTGCAGATATCTGCTAAAATCATAATCATTTTAAGTTTAAATACCTACACACCTTTGAATGTATCAACAGTGCTTTTTATTTTTTCCTGAAGTTTCAAGTTCACTGTGGTCATATATCTTGACATATCAGTAAGAAAGTACAATATTATGAACCATAGGAGTCCAAAAAGCTTAGTCCCCTAGGGGTGCCTGGGTGGCTCAGTGGGTTAAAGCCTCTGCTTTCGGCTCAGGTCATGATCCCGGGGTCCTGGGATCGAGCCCCGCATCGGGCTCTCTGCTCCGTGGAGAGCCTGCTTCCTCCTCTCTCTCCCTGCCTGCCTCTCTTGCCTACTTGTGATCTCTGTCTGTCAAATAAATAAATAAAATCTTAAAAAAATCTTAGTCCCTCAGAGGTCTATCCTTTAAAAAAAAATAATCCATGCTCAGCTAATTTATTTAGCAAGTTTCATGACCTAGCCATCTGATAACATCCAAGAAAATTAAATGTCTTTTTCTCTTTGGCTTCTTCCAAATACCTCATAAGCTGACTATGGTTAGCAGCACAAAGAAAATTCAGTTTCAATTACTTCTCTCACATGTTACCTTATCTGCTTGATAAATCATAGGGTGGGAATTATGTACAGAATATTTCCTTTTTCACATAAACTAAATATTGAAAGGTTCCTTTCTTTTGTAAATGCCTAATCTATAGAAAGTGAATCCAGGTTTTATATGTTTGAAACAATGTTTTCAAATTGTCAAAGGGCAGGTGGTTAAATACTCAGTATAACATGCATAATGGAAACTTTGATATTTCTTAGTAATATCAGGGCAGATCTGTGATGAAAGAATGAGCTATCCAATAAATAAAGCTAGAAAAATAGTGGTTTTCCATATGGAAAAAATAAAATTAAATCCTTATTTCAAATTATATATAATACAACTCCAGGTGAATTAAGTGCTTTGATGTATAAAGAAAACTTTAGCACTCTTTTTTTAACTTTACATGACCATCACCTTAAGAAAAGTGAAAATTTTCTTAATCAAAATATAAAAAATTCTCACCATAAAACATTAATCATTTTGACTATATTAGGAACATATTTTCTTTAAAATAAATATAGTGAAATGTAGTGAAAAGACAACACACAAATGAAAAGAAGGCATTTGCAACATGTATAATTGTCAAAGGGTTGATCTCAACAATTCTATAAATCAATAAGGAAAGAACAAAAAACATAAACATGAAAATAGTTAAAAAGACATTAAGTCATTTCACAAAGGATAAAAAAAATGGATATGGCTGGTAAACATATACAGAAAGATTAATAACGTAATAATATATGATAAAATATAATAATGACAGTATAATGACCTCAAAGAGATATTATACTCATTTGAATGGAAAAAAAATGTTAAGAATTTTTACAATACCAGAGGATATAGCCCTATAGGATCTCGATAATGTTGCTGGTGAGAATGTAAGTTGATACGACCACTTTGGAAAACAGTTTGACATTATCTTGTAAAATTGAATATTCCTGTATCTCATCACTCAGCAATAACACTCCCATATATATGACACCCAATATTTCTTGCAAATCACAGACTTATTAATAATCAACTATTTGTAATTGAGAGGGGAGTGGTGCAAAAAAGAAAGTAAAACAAAACAGTCACAATAAGAAAAACAAAAGCCTAGAAACAACTAAAAACCCAACATCAGGAAAATAGATGTATGTTCAGTGCAAAGAACAAGACCCAGAAGATTACACAGGATGGCACACACTTAAAAAACACAAATACAACTAAAATTAAACAATATATATCTTTGGCACACATAAGTATGAGATTTTAAAATGTAAGGGAATGATAATGTAAAAATCAGGATAGTGTTTGTTTTAGGTAGAGGGGAGCAGGTGATGGGCTCGCAGAGCAGCACAAAGGCAGATGCTAGTTATTGTCAATATTCTGGATCCCAGGCCGGTAATGGGGCCAATGGAGTTCATTATACAATTGGAAAATAAAACTACTTCATATAACTTTTTTTGTTGCTTAAATTTTCAAGTGTGCCACATTCTGAAATAAGGTGGGCTTCATTTGATGATGATGCAGCTGGCAGAATTCTCTTTGTCAAATTCTACTCTCTCATCTGACAAGTGAGAAAGCTGAGTCCTACTGAAACAAGACAATTTCCTCATATAGACTAGGCTACACTAGTAATAATGCCCATTTCTCCTGGTTATTAGCCACAATAAGTAAACAAAGGATGAAAATTATTCTAAGTCAATCAGTGTCTTTCCCAGAAATATTTCTCAATGGTGCTGGTTGTATGGCTTCTTTATTTCTCAGACTTCAAACTTTGACTGAGCCCTGAATTACTACTATCCATATTCCCTACTATTTAGAAGAGCTGGTCTGTGAAAATGGCCAGATATTCTGTCATGAAGCTAGAAGCAGAAAGTAGATCTCAAAAGAGTCCTAATATTGTTTGAGTTCATGATGCAGTTGTAATAGATGTGAATTACACTCCTAGATTCCTATTTGAATGAACAAATAAACTTTCTGCTCAGGGCTTTTCAAGTAGGAATCCTGGCACCTGCAACCAAACATTGTTGACCAACACATTTAGGAAATGTTAAAAACGAGAAATAAGCAGCAGCAGAGATGTTTTGAAAGAAAACCCTTCTCACTACACTTCAGTATTTTCTCTGGTATTCATTGACTATAATGGGTTTATGTCTTATTTCAGACCTCAAATTGCTTACCTTGAGACTCTGTGGATTTCCTAATTCGTTGTGTTCCTTTGCTTATTTTTCTTTTAATTTTTATTTATTTTTTGTTTCAAGTTTTTATTTAAATTCTAATTAGTCAACATACAATGTAATATTGATTTCAGGAGTACAATTCAGTGATTCATCACCTACATATAACACCCAATGTTCACATAAGTGCCCTCCTTAATACCCATCATTGATTTAGCCCACCCCCCCAACCCCACCCAACTCCTTCCATCAACCCTCAGTTTGTTCTCTATCATTAATAGTTTGTTTTATGGTTTGCCTGTCTTTTTTTAATTTCCCCATATACATCTGTTTTGTTTCATAAGTTCCACATATGAGAGAAATCATATGGTATTTCTTCTTCTCTGAATGACATTTCACTTAGCATAATATACTCTAGCTTCTTATGATGACTCTAAGTCCTTTTTCTGTCAGCACTAAGCACCCAATGAGGACAAGGCCTTGAACTAAGAAGTAACACTTAAGGAAGGAGAAAGCATATCTAAGAAATAAAGGATGAAGTGCTTGGCATTGAAAAGCTTGCAATTTAAAGGGAAAGAAGAAATATAACAATTGCAAAAGATATGGATACATGCAAAAATCCCAAAAGCATTTGGCTATCTATATTTGCAGAGCTTCTAGTGTGGACTCAATTCAGAATTTTTACCCAGATTTCTCTTTCACCTCAGTGTCTCCATTTTTCAAAAATGAATTGCTTGCCACACTGATTCTTGAGGAAGATGGTTTTTAAATATGTCTTTTCTTGCATCTCAAAGTTCACCTTGGATGGAAATAGAAGAGAATATCAGTGAGCAGAGGACGTCAGTGGTTATTTCTCTAGGAATATGTTTACAGGAAGATTTTTTTAAATGATGGAAAGGCTTTTAGATACTGTTGTAGTCCTAGTTTTTTATAGAAATAGAAACAATAGGATGTGTGTGTGTGTGCACATGTGTGTTTATCCCTTTCCACCTCAATATATATAATGAGAGAAAGAAGAAGTGGGGTAGAGGTAGGGGAGAGAGAGTGTAAAGAATTGGCTCACATGGTTATGGAGGTTGATAAGCTCTAAGATTTGCATGCAGTTATTAAGCAGGAAACCTAGGGAAGCTGATGCCGTAGTTCCAGTCTGGGTTTAAAGTCAGGAAAATACCCTGATATTCCAACTTAAATATGTCAGGAATAAAAAAAACTATATTGTGGGAGGGTCCTCCCTTTTGTTTTATCCAGGCCTTAAACTAATTGGATAATGCCCTCCGCATTAGGGAGAGCATTTGGCTTTACTCAGTCTACTGATTCAAAATGTTAATCTCACCCTAAAATACCACCACAGAATGAAGTTTGACCTAATACCTGGGCACCTCATGGCCCAGTCAAGTTGACAATAAAATTAGCCATCACAGACACTGTTTAGTTCAAATTACTTGGTCTGCAACTTGGAAAGTGAGATCTAGGGAGGTTAAACAATTACTCTAGGCTCACAGCGCTAGTGTATACAAATATCTGGAACTAAAACAGGTCTTCCCAATTCTAGTTCAGTGCTTTTTCCATCATATAACATTGAATTCTCCCCGTCCCCACTTCAGTGTAGATTAAACACTATTACTAGAAACACTGAAGTATAATTATATAATTTAAAGAAATGAAACCACCTGGAATAAATGGATGGCTTTTGGCTAACTTCAACTCTTTTATTAATTGATTAATGTAGAAAGAACACAAGATTGAGAGTCAGGAGAAGATTCTTGCTTTCACTTTCCTGTAGCTAATTTATTGAACTGGGAAGATCGCTTAACCCTCACAGGGTTTCAGTTTCCTCACCTGAAAAGGAGAGGTTACATTTCAAGTTCTAAAATTATATGTAAATTTCTAATCCTGATGCCACCCAAAATATCCAAGGATGCCATCAAGCTTTTTGGTATTTAAATGCAGCCATGAGTTGCAGATTGCAATCCCCACAAGTAATTCTGTTTCTGGTCTTGAATTTGCTGGCATCACAAATCCATTATCAAATTTTTGATATTATTATCTCTAATTGCTTTCTGCAGTGACCTTTCTGGTCCTATCTCCCCTACTAGGGTCCTTCTATAAATGGTGTTGTCTAGAGTTTAAAAGTGAACAAAAGGGGTCACCTGGGTAGCTCAGTTGGTTAAGCTTTTGCCTCCAGTGAGCCGGTCCTGATCTCAGGGTCCTGTCTTTTTAAAAATAAAAAAAGTGAACAAAAGTTTATATAATGATAGACTAGCCATTTATCAGGCATTACCGCATGATGAATTTCTCCAACTCAGAAAGGATAAGGTGATTATCAATATTCTTAATATTGATTATGCCAATTCAACTATTCCCTCTTTGCAACACTGAAGCTTGGGTTAGTAAGCTTCTCTTATCTTGGTTCTGTCGTTCTGTTCTCTTGTATAAATCGCTAGTGTATAACAATAACTTCCTCAAGCCAGAATATTTTTTTCCTGTATATTTTAGCTCTCCATAGTTAAGAGTCTATTTCGAGGCTTCTCTCTCTCTCTCTCTTTCTCTCTCTCTCTCTTTATTTCTTTTCAGCGTAACAGAATTCATAGTTTTTACACCAAACCCAGTGCTCCAAGCAATGTGTGCCGTCCATAATACCCACCACCTGGCTCCGACAACATCCCACCCCCGCCCCTTCAAAAACCTCACATTGTTTTTCAGAGTCTATAGTCTCTCATGATTCATCTCACCCTCCACTTTCCCTCAACTCCCTTCTCCTCCCCATCTCCCCATGTCCTCTGTGTTATTTGTTATGCTCCCCAAATAAGTGAAACCATCTAATAAATGACTCTCTCTGTTTCAGTTATTTCACTCAGCATAATCTCTTCCAGTCCCGCC
>PISX010015980.1:26644-47788 GCA_004024625.1 Mellivora capensis
GGGGGGGGGGGGGGGGGGAAGCAGGCTCCCTGCTGAGCAGAGAGCCTGATGTGGGACTCGATCCCAGGACCCTGAGATCATGATCTGAGCCAAAGGCAGCGGCTTAACCCACTGAGCCACCCAGGCGCCCCTCTCAATGTGGTTTTAATTTGAATCTCCCTGATGGCTAGTGATGGTGAACATTTTATCATTTGTCTGATAGCCATTTGTATGTCTTTGTTGGAGAAGTGTCTGTTCATATCTTCTGCCCAATTTTTGATACGATTATTTGTTTTGTGTGTGTTGAGTTTGAGAAGCTCTTTATAGATCCTGGATATCAACCTTTTATCCGTACTGTCATTTGCAAATATCTTCTCCCATTCCGTGGGTTGCCTCTTTGTTTTGTTGACAGTTTCCTGTGCTGTGCAGAAGCTTTTGATCTTGATGAAGTCCCAAAAGTATATTTTTGCTTTTGTTTCCTTTGCCTTGGGAGACATATCTTGAAAGAAGTTGCTGTGGCAGATATCAAAGAGTTTACTGCCTATGTTCTTCTCTAGGATTCTGAGGGATTCCTGTCTCACGTTGAGGTCCTTTATCCATTTTAAGTTTATCTTTGTGTACAGTGTAAGAGAATGGTCAAGTTTCATTCTTCTACATATAGCTGTCCAATTTTCCCAGCACCATTTATTGAAGAGACTGTCTTTTTTCCACTGTATATTTTGTCCTGCTTTGTCGAAGATTATTTGACCATAGAGTTGAGGGTCCATATCTGGGCTTTCTACGCATTTCTACTGGTCTATGTGTCTGTTTTTATGCCAGTACCATGCTGTCTTGGTGATCACAGCTTTGTAGTAAAGCTTGAAATCAGGAAACATGTTGCCACCAGTTTTATTTTTGTTTTTCAACATTTCCTTAGCGATTCGGGGTCTCTTCTGATTCCATACAAATTTTAGGATTATTTCCTCCAGCTCTTTGAAAAATACCGGTGGGATTGTGATCGGAATGGCATTGAAACTATAGATTGCTCTAGGCAGTATAGATATTTTAACAATGTTTATTGTTCCGATCCAAGAGTATGGAATGGTCTTCCATATTTTTGTGTCTTCTTCAATTTCTTTCATGAGTGTTCTGTAGTTCCTTGAGTACAGATCCTTTACCTCTCTGGTTAGGTTTATTCCCAGGTATCTTATGGTTCTTCGTGCTATAGTAAATGGAATCGATTCTATAATTTCCCTCTCTGTATTTTCATTGTTAGTGTATAAGAAAGCCACTGATTTCTGTACATTGACTTTGTATCCTGCCCTGTTACTGAATTGCTGTATGAGTTCTAGAAGTTTGGGGGTGGAGTCTTTTGGGTTTTCCATATAAAGTATCATTTCATCTGCAAAGAGAGAGAGTTTGACTTCTTCCTTGCCAATTTGGATACCTTTTATATCTCTTTGTTTTCTGTTTGCTGTTGATAGGATTTCTAATACTATGTTGAACTAGAGTGGTGAGAGTGGGCACCCTTGTCATGTTCCTGATCTCAACAAGAAGGCTGTGAGCTTCTTCCCATTGAGGATGATGTTTGCTGTGGGTCTTTCATAGATAGATTTTATGAAGTTCAGGAATGTACCTTCTATCCCTATACTTTGAAGCGTTTTAATCAGGAACAGATGCTGGATTTTGTCAAATGCTTTTTCTGCATCGATTGAGAGGACCATGTTGTTCTTCTCTCATCTCTTATTGATTTGTTCTATTACATTGATTGATTTGTGAATGTTGAACCATCCTTGTAACACAGGGATGAATCCCACCTCGTCATGGTGGATAACCTTTTTAATGTGCTGTTGGATCCTGTTTGCTAGGATCTTGTTGAGAATCTTAGCATCCATATTCATCAGTGATATTGGTCTGAAATTCTCCTTTTTTGTGTGCTCTTTGCCTGGTTTGGATTTCAGGGTAATGCTGGCTTATTACAAAGAGTCTGGAAGTTTTCCTTCTTTTTCAAATTTTTGAAACATCTTCAGGAGAATAAGTGTTATTTCTTCTTTGAAAGTTTGGTAGAATTCCCCAGGGAATCCATCAGGTCCTGGGCTCTTGTTTTTTGGGAGGGTTTTGATCACTGCTTCAATCTCGTTACTAGATATTGGTGTATTCAGGTTGTCAATTTCTTCCTGGTTCAATTTTTGGAGTTTATAGTTTTCCAGGAATGCATCCATTTCATCTAGATGCTTAACTTATTGGCATATAGCTGTTGATAATAGCTTCTGATGATTGTTTCTACTTCCTTGGTGTTAGTTGTGATCTCTTCCTTTTCATTCATAATTTTATTCAGTTGAGATTTCTCTCTTTTCTTTTGGATTAGTGTGGCCAATAGTTTATCGATCTTATTGATTCTTTCAAAAAAACAGCTTCTAGTTTCATTGGTGCATTCCACTGTATCTCTAGTTTCTACCTCATTGATCTCTGCTCTAACCTTGATTATTTCCCTTCTTGTGTGTGGAGTTGGTTTAATTTGTTGTTGATTCTCCAGTTCTTAAAGTGTAGAGACAGCTGGTGTATTCTGGATTTTTCAATTTTTCTGAGGGAGGCTTGGATGGCTATGTATTTCCCCCTTAGGACCTCCTTTGCTGTATCCCAAAACCATAGGTTTTGGTCCGAATTGTCTTCATTCTCTTTGATTTCTATGAATTGTTTAAGTTCTTCTTGGATCTCCTGGTTGATCCAAGCATTCTTAAGCAAGGTGGTCTTTAGCTTCCAGGTGTTTGAGTTCCTTCCAAACTTTTCCTTGTGGTTGAGCTCCAGTTTCAAAGCATTGTGATCTGAGAATATGCAGGGAATAATCTCGGTCTTTTGGTATCGGTTGAGTCCTTATTTGTGACCCAGTATGTGGTCTATTCTGGAGAAGGTCCCATGTGCACTTGAGAAGAATGAGTATTCTGTTGTTTTAGAGTGGAATGTTCTGTATATATCTATGAGGTCCTTCTGGTCCAATGTGTCATTCAATGCTTTTGTTTCTTTATTGATTTACTGCATGGATGATCTGTCTATTATTGAGAGAGGCATGTTAAGATCTCCTACTATCAATGTATTGATATCGATATGACTCTTTATCTTGATTAATAGTTTTCTTAGGTTTGGCTGCTCCCATATTGGGAGCATAGATCTTTACAATTGTTAGGTCATCTTGGTGGATCGTCCCTTACAGAATGATGTAGTGTCCTTCTGTATCTCTGACTACCGTCGTTAGTTTCAAATCTAATTTATCTGATATGAGAATCGCTACCCCAGCCTTCTTTTGAGGCCCATTGGCATGGAAGATGCTTCTCCATCCCTTCACTTTCCATCTGTGTGTATCCTTAGGTTCGAAATGGGTCTCCTGTAGACAACATATGGATTGGTCCTCTCATTTTATCCAATCTGCAACCCTCTGTCGTTTTATGGGTGCATTTAGGCCATTCACATTGAGAGTGATTATTGATAGATACGTTTTTATTGACATCGTGTTACCTTTGATGTCTTTCTTTCTGTAGATTGTCTCTATATTTCCGTTCAATGATATTCTTGGGATTTTTCCTCTTTTATAGAACCCCCCTTAATATTTCCTAGAGTGTCAGCTTGGTGGTTGCATACTCTTTTAAGCCTTGCTGGATAAAGTATTCTTGGCTGCATGTTTTTCTCATTTAGTGCCCTGAATATATCTTGCCAGCCCTTTCTGGCTTGCCAGGTTACTTTGGACAGGTCTGACGTTATTCTGCTGGTCTTGGAAACTCTTTATCTCTCCATCCATTTTGAATGTCAATCTTGCTGGATAAAGTATTCTTGGCTGCATGTTTTTCTCATTTAGTGCCCTGAATATATCTTGCCAGCCCTTTCTGGCTTGCCAGATTGCTGTGGACAGGTCTGACGTTATTCTGATAGGCTTTCCTCTGTATGTAAGGAGCCTCTTTGTCCTAGCTCCCTTCAAGAGAGTTTCTCTATAATTATAATTCCTCATTCTTACTATTAGGTGTCTCGAGGACTTTCAAGAATCTAAAATCTTGGGGTGGGGGGGACCATTCTGCCTCTAGTACATGAACGCTGGTTCCATTTGCGAGATTGGGAAAATTTTCATGGAGAACTTGTTCCACTATATCTTGTAGACGTATTTCTTTCTCCTCTCCTTCAGGGATTCCAATAATTCTGACTTTAGAACGTCTCATGGCATCATTTATTTCCCTGATTCTGTTTTCGTGGCTTCTAAGCTGTTTGTTCCAGGCTTCCTCCTGATCCTTTCTCTCTATCTGTTTGTACTCCAGATCACTAATTCTATCTTCTGTCTCAGTTACCCTAACTTTTGGAGAATTTAGATTAGAATGGAACTAATTGAGAGCCTTGTGAACATCATCCCTGGTGGCTTTCAGTTCTGCCCTAACATTGTGAACATCATCCCTGGTGGTTTTCAGTTCTGCCCTTTTCAATTCCATTTCATCATCCATGGCTTTCTCCAACCTAGCTATTGCCTGGATAATTGTTAGCCTGAATTCCCTTTCCGACATATTGTCTATGTCATTTGCTCTGTGGCAGTAGGCCCATCCTCTGAATTTTTCTTCTGCTGGGCATTCCTCCTCCTAGTCATTTTGGTGAGAGATGGCTGAACGGATGTAGCTGGATGTATCGACCGTGGTGCAGTCAAGGTGCACCCTGGAACGCTTCTGAGCAATCAAGAGTCCCCACCCAAACGAAAGAAAAAAAGAAAGAGAGAATGAAGAATAAAAAAGAGAGAGAGAGAGAAAGAGAGACAGGAAAAGGAAAGAAAGATAAAAGAGAAGCCTTAGCCCAAATTGTCCCCAAAGTAAGGTTTGTGATATATACAAGCAAAAACAGACAAACAAAAAGACTGATAAAACTATATGACAAGAGAAGAAAGAAATATTTACATATATATGTAGAAGCCAAACAAACAGACAAACAAAAAAAATGAACCTCGTCAAAAAGAACCCCAAGTATAAGATTTATATACTACCAGGACAAACACAAATACACAGAAACACTGGCGGAAGAAAAAGATGGGAGAGAGGTTAGAAATTCTCAGTGTGTGCGAGGAAGGTTGTTTCGATTCTTCCTGGATGTATCTTGATATCTTTGTTAAAGGACTCAACTTTCCTAAGATAACGGGGGATTAAAGATTGGTTTACCTATAGGGGTAACATTGATTGGGGAAAGGGGATTACCTTGAAGTTTAACTCTATATGAATATTAACAAATAAAAATAAAGAAAAAAATGAACTAAACTAAACTAAAGTAAAATTTTAAAAAAATTAAAAAAATAGAAAAGTGAAAGAAAAACATAGGTATATGTATCAAAAAGTTCAGGTTAAAAGGTTATTATGGAATTTTATATACTGGACATCTCACTGTGATGGTAAATAGGCTAAAAAAATATCTATACAAAAAATTTAAAAAATTTTAAAAATGAACCAGAATAGTGGGAATGAATTAAAAATAAAAGTTGTATCTATGAAGTAGTAGTGGTTGTTCTCTTGTCGGTCCCTACCCTCCCCCCCGCCCGGGGCTGGCTTCCTGGCGGAGGGGCCTGCCACGTGGGTTTTCAGGCAGTATTTCCTGAGTTAAGTCCTCCCGCCCCCCTCAAGGGGGTGGGCTTTGAGGAAACCGGTTTTTCAGGCTTTTGTTCTCTGGAGGTTTTTATGTCTGTTCGTTTGTTTTCTCTCCCCTTGGCAGCTCCCAATTGTTCTTGGAGGTTTAGAGGAAAGCAAAGTGCACCCAGACCTCCGTCCCAGATTGAAGCCCCTGTCCATTCCCCTCTGGGTGCTCCCCCTTGGCCTCTGGCAGAGCAGGTTCCCAGCTGCGGTCTCTGGGGACACAGGAACTCCTGCTTATACCCAAAACCACAACATCGGCGGCTGTCTGGGTAGCTCCAGACCGCCAGAGAGGTTCCAAGCAGTGATCTCAGACTGAGATTTTCCCACTGGCCAGGGCTGGGAGCGCTCAGACTTTCTGGGTCCAAGAGCGCTGGGCTGGCGCCTGCGCGCACCTCTGTCAGGGGATGGTGTGGGGCGCGTCTCAGGCTCTGATAGCGTGTTGGGGTGCACGCGTGGGACCCAGCTGGCGAGGGTCCCAGCCCCTCCTGCATGCCATGCACCCTTAGGAGCTCTCGCTCACAGCTCAGGGACCAAGACCTAGTTTCTCCACTGCACTCTCTCTGGCTCTGCACCAGGGGTGGTTGTCCTCAGTCCGGGTACTTAAGCCCCTGTGCCTAACTGTCCCGATTCCCACAATTTCCCCCCACTATCCTTTGCTCTTTTTGAGTGCTTTCTACCAGACTTCAAGTTAATGCTGGTCCCCAGATGCAGGGGACTCTCATATTGGGGTATTACTTTCCAATGAGTCGCTTCTGGTGGCTCCCTCCCCTTTTTGTTTATCTTCTGATACCAGTCTGAATTTTCCACTCTGCTTTACCTGCCCACTGGTGTCTTCTGCCCCCATAGAGATCCAGAAGTGTATAATTCTGATCTCAGGCTGCTTTCAAGGGTGATCAGAGTTCCTTGGTAGGTAATCGTCTCACTTTAGGGTACAGGTTGAAACGGCGCCTCCTCCTAGTTCCCCGCCATCTTGCCCACCCTTTTTGTCCTTTCATTCATTTTGCATGTTTCTCAAATTCCACACATTAGTGAAAGTATATGGTATTTGGCATTCTATGGCTTATTTCACTGAACATATACTCTCTAGTTCCATGCATGTCATCATGTCATTGCAAATGGCAAGATTTCATTCTTCTTTATGACTGAATAATATTCCTGTGTGTGTGTGTGTACCACCTCTTCTTTATCCATTCATCAGCAGATGGACACTGCTATTTCTAGAATTTGGCTATTTCAGATAATGATGATATAAACATCAGGGTGCATGTATCCCTTTTAATTGGTGTTTTTGTAGTCTATGGATAAATCTTTACTAGTGCAGTTGATGAATTGTAAAGTATTTCTATTTTTAAATTTTTGAGGAAACTCAACACTATTTTCCACAGTGGTTGCATCAGTTTGTTTTCCCACCAATAGTGAAAAGTGTTGTCCTTTCTTTATATTCTCTCCAACACCTGTTGCTTCTTGTGATGTTAATTTTAGCCATTCTGACAGGTATGAGGTGGTAAGTCATTGTGATTTTGATGCGTATTTCTCTGATGATGAGTGATGTTGAACATCTTCTCATGTGTCTTTTAGCCATCTGTGTATCTTCTTCGAAAAAAATTATTTTTCATGCCTCCTGCTCATATTTTAACTGGATTATTTGTCTTTTGGGTGTTTAGTATGATTAGTTCTTTATGTATTTTGGATACTAACCCTTTATCACACATGTCATTTGCAAATATCTTTTCCAATTTCTTAGGTTGTCTTTTAGTTTTATTGATTGTTTCCTTTGCTGTACAGAAACTTTTATTTTGATGTACCTCCAACAGTTTATTTCTGCTTTTATTTCCCTTGCCTCAGGAGACATATCTAAAAAGATGTTGCTATGTCTGATGTCAAAGAAGTTATTACCTGTGCTCTCTTCTAGGATTGGTATAGTTTCCTGTCTCATATTCATATTTTTAATCCATTTTGAATGGATTAATATCTTGAATATATTTTTGTATATGGTGTAAGAAATTGGTAGAGTTTCATTCTTTTGCATGTTGCTGTTCAGTTTTCCCAGCACCACTTGCTGAACAGTCTCCCCCCACACTTTGGATAGTCTTTCCTGCTTTGTCAAAGATTAATCTACCATAGAGTTCTGGGTTCCTTTATTGGGATTTTTATTCTGTTCTATTTATTGTTCTATTGATCTATGGGTCTATTTTTGTGCAAGTGCCAAACTACTTTGATCACTAAAGGTTTAATATAATTTGAATTCTTGACTTGTGGTGTCTCCAGCTTTGCTTTGCTTTTCCAAGGTTGCTTTGGTTTTTGGGAATTCTTCGTGGTTCAATAACAAATTTAGGATTGTTGGGACACCTGGTTGGCTCAGATGGCTAAGCATCTGCCTTTGGCTCAGGTCATGATCCCAGGGTCCTGGGATTGAGCTCTGCATCAGTCTCCCTGCTTGGCAGGGAACCTACTTCTCCCTCTCCCTCTACTGTTCCTCCTGCTTGTGCTCTCTTACTCTCTGTCAAATAAATATATAAAATCTCTTTAAAAATTAGGATTGTTTGTTCTGGCTCCTGAAAAATGCTGCTGGTATTATGATAGTGTTTGCATTAAATGTGAAGATTTTTTGGGTAGTTTAGACATTTTAACAGTATTTGTTCTTCCAATCCATGAGCATGGGATATATTTTTATTTCTTTTTGTCATCTTTAATTTCAAAAGAAATTGTTTTATAGTTTTCAGAGTACAGATCTTTCATCTCTTTGGATAGGTTTATCCCTTTTGCTTATTTTTTTATTTTGTTTATTTTATTATCTTTCTATATTTTTGTTTGTTTCAAGTTTTTATTTAAACTCTAGTTTAGCCAAAATATAGTACATATTAGTTTTAGGAGCAGAATCTAGTGATTCATCACCTACATCCTAGTGCTTATCACAAGAAGTTTATTCCTATACATCTTATTGTTTTGGTGTAATTTTAAATGGTATTGATTCTTTATTTTCTCTTTCTTCTACTTCATTTTTGGTGTATAGGAATGCAACAGGCTTCTATACATTGATTATGTATCCTGCAACTTTACTAAATTCATATATCAGTTCTAGAAGTTTTTTGGTGCAGTCTTTTGGGTTTTACAGAATATCATGTTATTTGCAAATGCAGAAAGTTTGGATTCTTCCTTGCCAAACTGGGTGTTTTTTATTGTTTTTTCTTGTCTGATTTATGTGGTTAGGACTTCAGTAATATGTTGAATAAAAGTGGTTGGAGTGGACATCCCTGTCTTGTTCCTGACCATAGAGGAAATGCTTTCAGTTTTTCCCCATTTAGGACGATATTAGCTATGGGTTGTTTTTTTTTTTAATAAATGGCCTTTATTATGTAGAGGTATATTCCCTCTAAACCTATGTTATTGATTTTTTTTATCATAAGTGGATGTTCTACTTTTTCAAATGCTTTTTCTGTGTCTGGTGAAATGATCATATGATTGTTATCCTTTGTCTTATTGATATGCTGTATCACACTGATTGATTTGGGAATATTGAAGCACTCTTCCAATCCAGGTGCAAATCTTTTTTGATAATGGTGAATGTTTTTAATGGATTGTTGGATTTGGTTTCCTAGTATTTTTTTTGAGTATTTTTGCATCTATATTCACCAGGGATATTGGCCTGTACATACCTTTTATAATGGAGTCTTTATCTAGTTTTGATATCAGGGTAATTCTGGCTTCATAGAAAGTATTTGGAAGTTTTCTTTCTGTTTCTATTTTTTGTAATAATGTAAGAAGAATACGTATTAAGTCTTCTTTAAATGTTTGGTAGAGGAGCACCTGAGTGTTGCAGTTAAGTGTCCAGCTCTTGATTTTGGCTCATGATCTCCGGGTCCTGAGATTGAGTCCCACATAAAGCTCTGTGCTGAGAATGGAGCCTGCCTGGGATTCTTTCCTTCTGCCTGTCCCCCTGCTCTCTATCTCTCTAAAAATGAATAAATACAACTTAAAAAATAAGTGTTTGTTATAATTCACCCACAAAGCCATCTGTCCCTGGGCTTTTGTTTGTTAGTTTTTTTGTTCTTTTTTGTTTTGTTTTGTTTTTTACCAATTTAATTTCTTTGATGGTTATTTGTTCAAGTTTTCTATTTCTCCCTGTTTCAGTTTTGGTAATTTATATGTTTGTAGGGATTTATCTATTTCTTCCATATTGTCTAATTTTTGACATACAGGTTTTCATAATATTCTTTTACAATTGTTTGTATTTATGTGGTGTTGGCTGTTATTTTTCCTCTCTTATTTGTGATTTTATTTATTTGGGTCATTTCCATTGTCTTTTTTATAAATCTGGCTAGAGGCTTATAAATTCTATTAATACTTGGCAAAGATTCAGATCTTAGGTAAATTGGTCTGTTTTTTTGTTTTTTGTTTTTTGTTTTAAGATCCTATCTATTTACTTGACAGACAGAGATCACAAGTAGGCAGAGAGGCAGGCAGAGAGAGAGGAGGAAGCAGGCTCCCCACCGAGCAGAGTCCGATGTGGGGCTCTATCCCAGGACCCCGGGATGACAACCTGAGCTGAAGGCAGAGGCTTTAACCCACTGAGCCACCCAGGCACCCCTGTTCTTTTTTTAATTTTTATTTTATATATTATTTATTCTGCTTTAATCTTTATTTTTCCCCTCCTTCTGCTGTCTTTTCCCTTTGTTGTTCTTTTTCTAGCTCCTTTAGGTGTACAGTTAAGTTGCTTATTTGAGATTTTTCTTGCTTCCTAAAGTAGGCCTGTATTGTTATGTACTTCTTTCTGAGGACCACTTTTCCTGCATCACAAAGGTTTTGGACCACTGTATTTTCATTTTTATTTGTTTCCATGTGTTTTTTTTATTTATTCTTTGATTTCCTGGTTGACCCATTCATTACTTAGTAGCATGTTGATTAACATCCATGTATTTGTGGTCTTTCCAAATTTTCCCTTGTGGTTGAATTCTAGTTTCATAGAGTAATTGTCAGAAAAGATGCAAGGTATTATCTTATTCTTTCTGTGTTTTTTGAGGCCTGTGTTTGTGATGTAACATGTGATCTATTATGGAGAATGTCCCATGTGCACTTGAAAAGGATGTATATTCTGTTTTTGTTTGTTTGTTTTGTTTTTGTTTTTATTTAGGATGGAATGTTCTGACTATACCTGCTAAGTCCATGTTCTCCAGTGTGTCATTCAAAGCAATCATTTCCTTATTGATTTTCTGTTTAGATGATCTGTCCATTGAGGTAAGTGGAATGTTTAAGGCCCCTTCTATCATATTACTATCAATTAGTTCCCTTATATTTGCTAGTAACTCTTTTATATATTTGGGTACTTTCATGTTGGGTGTATAAATATTTACCATTGTTATGTCTTCTTGTTGGATTGTCCCCTTTATGATTATATAATCCCCTTCTTTGTCTCTTGTCAGAGTCTTAGTTTTAAGTCCACCTTGTATGCTATAAGTATTGTTATTCCAGCTTTCTTTTGACAGCCATTTACATGATAAATGTTTCTCCACCCCCTCACTTTCAATCTGCAGGTGTCTTTTTTTTATTTCATTTATTTTCAGTGTAACAGAATTCATAGTTTTACACCACACCCAGTGCTCCATGCAATGCGTGCCCTCCATAATACCCACCACCTGGCTCCCCCAACCTTCCACCCCCTCGCCCCTTCAAAACCTTCAGGTTGTTTTTCAGAGTCCATAGTCTCTCATGGTTCATCTCCCCCCCAATTACCCTCAACTCTCTTCTCCTCTCCATCTCCCCATGTCCTTTACGTCTAAAGTGTGTCTCTTGTAGAAGCATAGAGGTAGGTCTTGACTTTTTTAATCCCTTCTGATACCCTATATCTTTTGTTCAGTGTGTCTAGTCTACTTACATTGGAAGAAATTGTTGATTGATATGTTTTTATTGCCAATTTAGGACTAGTTTTGTTGTTGTTCCTGGAGATTTTCTCTGACATTTTGTTATCTTTGTCACTTTTGGTCTCTCCTTTGTATTAAATATTAAAGTCCCCTTTAGTATTTAATATTATCATTTTTTAAATATTGCTTATTTATTTGAGAGAGCATGAGAGATAAAGAGAGCATGAATGGGGGAAGAGGAGAAGAGGAAGAGGGAGAAGCAGACTCCCCACTGATCAGGGAGCCCAATGCAGGGCTTGATCCCAGGACCATGAGATCATGACCCAAGCTGAGGGCAGTTCCTTAACTGAGCCATCCAGGTGCCCCTGCTTTGATATTTCTTTCAGGGCTCGTTTAGTGGTCAAGAACTCCTTTAGTTTTTGTTTGAGGAACAATCTCTCCTATGCTGAATGATGGCCTTGCTGGAAGAATATTCTTGGCTGCAGATTTTTTCCAGCAGCACTTTGAATATATCATGCCCCTCCCTTCTGTCTTGACATGTTTCTCTTGAGAAATCTCTAGCTAGCCTTATAGGTCTTACATTGTGAGTAAAGGACTTCTTTAGTCTTTCTGCTTTATAGATTGCTTTCTTTATCACTCTATTTTACAAATTTAATTACAGCATGTCTTGGTGTTTCCCTGATTTTGTTGATTTTGATAGGAGTTTTCTATGTCTTCTGGATATGAATGTCTGTTTCCTTCCCCAAATTAGGAAAGTTTTCAGCTATTATTTCTTCAGATAAATTTCCTGCCCCCTTTTCTCTCTCTTCTTCTGGGACTCCTATAATGCAAATTTTATTTGTATTTATATGTTTGTTGGAATCACTGAGTTCCCCTAAGTCTATTTTTGTGTTGCATATTTCCCCTTTTTTTTCTCCTTTGCTTGGTTTCATTTCTTTCCACTACTTTGTCTTCTATGTCATTTATTTGTTCCTGTCCTTCTAGCCTGCTGCTCATTTTATCAAGTCTGTTTCCAATCTCATTTATTGAACTCTTTATCTTTGGTTCTGTTCTTAAAATTTTATTTATTTATTACTTTAGAGAGAGAGAGAGAACTCGGAGAGAAACAGAGGGAGAGGAAGAAGCAAACTCCACACTGAGTGCAAATCCTAACATGGGGCTCAATCCTCCAGCCCTGAGATCGTGACCTGAGCCAAAACTAAGAGTTGGACACTTAACCAACTGAGTCACCCAGTCACCCGATTGATTCTTTTTAAACTATTTTTTCTTTGTGGTAAGGGTTTCATTGAGGTCTTCTATTCTTTTTTCAGCCCAATGAATACCCTTGTGATGACTGCTTTAAATTCTCCATCAGGCATGTTACTTATATCTGTTCTGTTTCAATCTCTGGCTTTGGTTTTATCTTGTTCTTTCATTTGGATAAATTCCTCCATGTCGGCATTTTGTTTATGTCTCTGTATTCTTATGTGTGTTAAAAAAAAAAACAGTTATATCACCTGCTTCTAAAGTAATGGCCTTATGAAGAAGAGCTCATGTAATTTCCAGGGCCTGGAACTTCAGGGATTGTCTCTGGTGTGTGTTTTTTGCAGCTCTGCCATTGTGTTCTGGGTGCTCTATCCTTCAACAAGAATTTTCATATGTGTATGCTTATTATATTTCAGGACAGTATTGGGAACTAAGGGTAAAAATGTGAATATACATAGACCTTAGTATAAATGATATTTTATAATTTAGAGATGGTAGAAAGCACAATAGTGAATTACATTGTAATGTGGTAAAAGACAAGATGAACTGTAAGCTCCATGAAAGCCAGTCGTCTGCAGAGGCTCTCCTTGTCAATATACTGTGGGCAGTGTTTGATCATTGAGCTGAATGTGGTGAGTTTTAAGTAGGTATGCTCTGGACTGCTTGTGAAATGAGACCTGACACCAACTCCACCAGAACTGGGCCCCTGCAGTACTCTCTGGTTGAGAGACAGGGTTTGGGCTGGGCTTTGGACTGGTCTTCTCAGGAGGAAGAATGCTTACAGTGCTGTGAATAAGGCAAGCTTGTCTGAGAAAAGCAGTCCTGCTAGAGAGCAGGGGGTATAAACAAGTTAGGCAGCCAGTGTCACCACTGCACTGCCTCTTACAGGTTGTTCTGTGTTTATGCTGAGGGAAAGGGGAGGGAAAATGTACACCTTCCTCTTCCCCCCAGTTGAAATATATCTGGTATTACCGAAATTCTTATATTTTTTAATATCTGACATCCTATTTTATGCATTTTACCTATTAAATGTGCTATTCTTTCTAACTAAAGCCTACCACTTTCCATTTAAACTGGGTAAATTATTAATAAGTATCAGTTCAACCATTATCCCTTCCAAAAAGCTCACCCTAAATCACCAACTGTGATCTGTCCTTTTCTCTGATCCCACAATGCCTATAATACACTTCTGTTTATTTGTTTATTTAACATTTATTGAGAATTTACGATGTGTAAGACAACGTGCTAGATGATCAGGATATAAGTGAGCAACTTTAGGTGTAACTACTGCCTTCATGGAGTTTACAGTTCATCTTGTCAGTTACCACATTACAATGTAATTCACTATTTTGCTTTCTACTATCTCTAAATTATAAATTACCATTTATACCAAGGCCTATATATATTCACATTTTTACCCTTAGTTCCCAACACTGTCCTAAAATATAATAAGCATACACATACAAAAATGTTTGTTTAACTGAATGTTCTGATTATACCAACATAAAAAAAATGTCCCTTTTCAAAATTATCATTGCTGTGACTTCTTTTTCTAATATATCCCTGCTTTCTGCTACTGGTCTCTATATCACAAGGATAAGGAAACACATCCCATTGAATTGTTTGTATGGGGAGAAGAGAGGTTGAAGGGAAAGAATGTATAACTCAGATAAAGAGGTTGACCAAAGCTATTTGTAGCACTTTTATTATTTGTTCTGATTCCTTTTTCTCCATATTACCTCCCTACTAGAATATATTCCAAAAGCATGTCTTCTCTCACATAGCTGAGTTGAAGAAAATTGTGTGTGTGTGCATGTGTGTATGAGTGTGAAAGAAATGTGAATGTGAATGTGAAAGAGAGAAAGAGGGAGAAATCAGACATCTTCCTAAATTCTGATCCAAATGAGTCTCACATATGAGTCAGCATTAAGTAGCACTCAACACATCTAGATGTCAAGAGTGGTACATATACCCTATCCACTGGATGAAAGTGAATCAATATTAGAATCAAATTGCCATCTACACTTCACTTCCATTATCCTCAAAACTCAGTTTCAATCCATTCACCTATCTTTCTAGGTTCCAAACTACTTACTTTCAAACATTTGGACTCTTGGAATGATCCTTTGCTAATTGACCTTTGGAAACTATAAAACAACAATGGCTAAGGTATCCATTGAAAGATACTTTACGTATGAGCATTAGATGCAGTAATAACCAAGGAAGATACAAATTTTCACTATATATTATAGTGACTAAATAAATATCCTTGGCCTGACCTGCTGAGTTGATGATTATTCTAGATAGAGTTGTTTAGATGATTTAAGAAAACAAAAGCCTGAGTGAATCTTTATCATTTAATCCTTCTACCCTCTCCTGCATTCTTTGGTCCCTGTTGGATCTCTTTCAAATGTTATTCCTCTCCCCTTCCATCTCCCTGTTCTCTACACACACACACACACACACACACACACACACACACAAATTCCGTATTCCACAAAAATTTGTCCATGCAAGAAAATAATGTGACTCCTGTATGTATCTACACTGGCTTTTCATTATTAACATAATGAGAAAAGATAAACTTTATTGATCTTAAAATAAAATATCCGTCTTGCTCATTTCACTTCAGTGCTTATTATGTTTTTCACTTCTCTCTTGTTCTGTGAAGAAAAAACATAACAAACTCTCCAAATTGTAGCCACCTACAAAATTATCTTTATGGGGTGCCTGTGTGGCTCAGTTGGTTGAGCGTCTGCCTTTGGATAGGGTAGTGATCTCAGGGTCCTGGGATCAAGTGCCACATCAGGCTCCTTGCTGGCAGGAATTCTGCTTTTCCCTCTCCCTCTGCCCCTTCCCCTGCTTGTGCACTCATGTTCTCTCTCTCTCGAATAAATAAATAAAATCTTTAAAAAATTGTCTTTTTCAAGACAGGTAAATCCTTTTAAATTCTATGTTGTACCAATTAATTCTTATAATAAATAGGTGTGACTAAGTCTCTGTAATGGGAATAAGTGATTTCATTATGCCCTATAGCTTTGTACTTTTTATTTTAAAGGGCTAAAGTTAAAATACTGATAAATAAATTATATTTTAATCTCATAATTATTGGAACTTTAATCAAATCACTTTGGCCATTTTTCTTCTCTGTGCCAATGTTGTAAAAGCCATTTTGTAGGGCTCTAGGGTACATTTCAGCCTGTTTTGTGGTAATATAAAGAAAATAAAAAATAGATACTTGTCCTCTGGAAGCTTTATGAATGTGTGTGTGTGTATGTGTGCATTCTCTTATGCTATACAAAAATAGTTCATTTTTTTAAATGAATGTGTTATTTAAATGCAGGAAGATCTGACATTTTAAGATCATCAATTCTGAGAGAAAGAATCACTTGTTACTTTCCTTATTCCTTTAGAAACTAATTTTATTCAAGGTTTCTTTCCCCCCAGAATTTGGCATTGGAGTTTTAAATGAATGCTATCAATGGCACTATTAAATAGGATTGCATTCCAGTTGACCAAGGTTCATGTTAGGATCTTCTAATTTTAAAATGCAATTCTTCAATTATACTTCACAGATATAAATAAAATTACCTTGAATGCATGGTCTAGTGGGCTTACTCCTGATAGTACAATGCTAAGTGAACAAATCCTTACAGCAAAGTGGATCTGTTGAAAAAATTTAATGCATCATAAAAAATGAGAACACTAACTGAAAAACAAAAGAACTAGGAACTAGCAAAATGTGATCTCTCAAGTAGCCATCTAAAAAACCACACTAATTCCTCCATGATGATGTATATAATTATGTGCTTATTTGTTGAATTTATCTTTTTCCTACGTGTACTTGGTCATCATCAATATATTATAAAGAACATTTATTCAAGCTGACCCTTTGCCACTTTGAGGACTTCCCAAATTTAAAATATTATTCTGTTTATATCTACTGAGCTTTAATGAATTTTGAGTACCTCACTAGTTATAGGGAGGCTCTAAATGTATTTATATTAATTTTTAATGAGATTTTCATGGAGGTCTTAATTATAGGAATTCAATATAAACATTCTGAATCATTATTTTTATAAATATATAATGTATTTTTATTCCCCAGGGCTACATGTCTGTGAATCGCTGGGTTTAAACACTTCACAGCCCTAACCATAGCACATAACCTCCCCAATGTCCATTACCCCACCCCCCTTTCCCGACCCCCCTCCCCCCAGCAACCCTCAGTTTGTTTTGTGAGATTAAGAGTCACTTATGGTTTGTCTCCATCCCGATCCCATCTAGTTTCTTTTATTCTTTTCCTACCCCCCAAACCCCCCATATTGCTTCTCCACTTCCTCATATCAGGGAGATCATATGACAGTTGTCTTTCTCCAATTGACTAATTTCACTAAACATGATACCCTCTAGTTCCATCCACATATTTGCAAATGGCAAGATTTCATTTCTTTTGATGGCTGCATAGTATTCCATTGTGTATATATACCACTTCTTCTTTATCTATTCATCTGTTGATGGACATCTAGGTTCTTTCCATAGTTTGGCTATTGTAGACATTGCTGCTATAAACATTCGGGTGCACGTGCCCCTTCGGATCACTACATTTGTATCTGTAGGGTAAATACCCAGTAGTGCAATTGCTGGGTCATAGGGTAGTTCTATTTTCAACTTTTTGAGGAATCTCCATGCTGTTTTCCAGAGCAGTTGAACCAGCTTGCATTCCCACCAACAGTGTAGTTCCCCTTTCTCCGCATCCTCGCCACCACCTGTCATTTCCTGATTTGTTAATTTTAGCCATTCTGACTGGTGTGAGGTGATATCTCATTGTGGTTTTAATTTGTATTTCCCTGATGCTGAGTGATGTGGAGCACTTTTTCATATGTCTGTTGGCCATCTGGATGTCTTCTTTGCAGAAATGTCTGTTCATGTCCTCTGCCCATTTCTTGATTGGATTATTTGGTCTTTGGGTGTTGAGTTTGATAAGTTCTTTGTAGATTTTGGACACTAGCCCTTTATCTGATATGTCGTTTGCAAATATTTTCTTCCATTCTGTCAGTTGTCTTTTGGTTTTGTTGACTGTTTCCTTTGCTGTGCAAAAGATTTGATCTTGATGAAATCCCAATAGTTCATTTTTGCCCTTGCTTTCCGTGCCTTTGGCAATGTTCCTAGGAAGATGCTGCTGTGGCTGAGGTCGAAGAGGTTGCTGCCTGTGTTCTCCTCAAGGATTTTGATGGATTCCTTTCTCACATTGAGATCCTTCATCCATTTTGAGTCTATTTTCATGTGTGGTGTAAGGAAATGGTCCAATTTCATGTTTCTGCAAGTGGCTGTCCAATTTTCCCAACACCATTTATTGAAGAGGCTGTTTTTTTCCATTGGACATTCTTTCCTGCTTTATCGAAGATTAGTTGACCATAGAGTTGAGAGTATATTTCTGGGCTCTCTATTCTGTTCCATTGATCTATACATCTGTTTTTGTGCTAGTACCATACTGTCTTGATGAGGACAGCTTTCTTTTTTTTTTTTTAAGATTTTACTTATTTGTCAGAGAGAGAGAGAGAGCACAGGCAGACGGAGTGGCAGTCAGAGGCAGAGGGAGTGGCAGGCAGAGGCAGAGGGAGAAGCAGGCTCCCTGCCCAGCAAGGAGCCCGATGTGGGACTCGATCCCAGGACGCTGGGATCATGACCTGAGCCGAAGGCAGCCACCTAACCAACTGAGCCACCCAGGCGTCCCTGAGGACAGCTTTCTAAAAGAGCTTAAAGTCCGGAATCATGATGCCACCAACTTTGGCTTTCTTTTTCAAGGTCTTTTTCGAGGTCTTTTCTGGTTCCATATAAATTTTAAGATTATTTGTTCCATTTCTTTGAAAAAAATGGGTGGGCTTTTGATAGGGATTGCATTAAATGTGTAGATTGATTTAGGTAGCATAGACATTTTCACAATATTTGTTCTTCCAATCCAGGAGCATGGAACATTTTTCCATTTCTTTGTGTCTTCCTCAATTTCTTTAATGAGTACTTTATAGTTTTCTGAGTTTAGATTTTTAGCCTCCTTGGTTAGGTTTATTCCTAGGTATCTTATAGTTTTGGGTGCAATTGTAAATGGGATTGACTCCTTAATTTCTCTTTCTTCTCTCTTGTTGTTGGTGTAGAGAAATGCAACTGATTTCTGTGCATTGATTTTATATCCTCACACTTTACCAAATTCCTCTACAAGTTCTAGCAGTTTTGGAGTGCAGTCTCTTGGGTTGTCCACATATAGTATCATATCATCTGCAAAGAGTGAGAGTTTGACTTCTTCTTTGCCGATTTGGATGCCTTTAATTTCTTTTTGTTGTCTGATTGCTGAGGATAGGACTGCTAATACTATGTTGAATAGCAGTGGTGATCATGGACATCCTTGCCCTGTTCCTGACCTTAGCGGAAAAGCTTTCAGTTTTTCCCCATTGAGAATGATACTTGCGGTGGGTTTTTCATAGATGGTTTTGATAATATTAAGGCATGTGCCCTCTATCCCTACACTTTGAAGAGTTTTGATCAGGAAAGGATGCTGTACTTTGTCAAATGCTTTTTCAGCATCTAATGAGAGTATCATATGGTTCTTGTTCTTTCTTTTATTAATGTGTTGTATCACATTGATTGATTTGCGGATGTTGAACCAACCTCGCAGCCCTGGAATAAATCTCACTTGGTCGTGGTGAATAATCCTTTTAATGTACTGTTGAATCCTATTGGCTAGTATTTTGGTAAGAATTTTCTCATCTGTGTTCCTCAAGGATATTGGTCTGTAACTCTCCTTTTTGATGGGATCCTTGTCTGGTTTTGGGATCAAGGTGATGCTGGCATCATAAAATGAGTTTGGAAGTTTTCCTTCCATTTCTTTTTTTTTGGAACAGTTTCAGAAGAATAGGAATTAATTCTACTTTAAATGTTTGGTAGAATTCCCCTGGGAATCCGTCTGGCCCTGGGCTTTTGTTTGTATGGAGGTTTTTGATGACTGTTTCCATCTCCTTACTGGTTATGGGTCTGTTCAGGTTTTCTATTTCTTCCTGGTTCAGTTGTGGTAGTTTATATGTCTCTAGGCATGCATCCATTTCTTCCAGACTGTCAAATTTGCTGGTGTAGAGTTGCTCATAGTATGTTCTTATAATTGTTTGTATTTCTTTGGTGCTGGTTGTGATCTCTCCTCTTTCATTCATGATTTTATTAATTTGGGTCCTTTCTCTTTTCTATTTGATATGTCTGGCCAGGGGTTTATCAATCTTATTAATTCTTTCAAAGAACCAGCTCCTAGTTTCATTGATTTGTTCTATTGTTTTTTTTTTTTGTTTCTATTTCATTGATTTCTGTTGTGATCTTTATTATTTCTCTTCTCCTGCTAGGTTTAGGATTTCTTTTTTTTTTTTCTTTCTCTAGCTTCTTTAGGTGTAGTGTTAGGTTGTGTATGTATTTGAGACCTTTCTTGTTTCTTGAGAAAGGCTTGTATTGCTATATATTTTCCTATCAGGACTGCCTTTGCTATGTCCCACAGATTTTGAACTGTTGTGTTTTCATTATCATTTGTTTCCATGAATTTTTTCTTTTTTTAAAGATTTTTATTTATTTGACAGAGAGAAATCACAAGTAGGCAGAGAGGCAGAAAGAGAGAGAGGAGGAAGCAGGCTCCTTGCTGAGCAGAGAGCTGTATGCAGGGCTCGATCCCAGGACCCCGGCATCATGACCTAGACCGAAGGCAGAGGTTCTAACTCACTGAGTCACCCAGGCACCCCTCCATGAATTTTTTCAATTCTTCTTTAATTTCCTGGTTGACCCATTAATTTTTTAGAAGGATGCTGTTTAGTTTCCATGTATTTGGGTTCTTTCCAAATTTCCTCTTGTGATTGACTTCTAGCATCAGAGCATTGTGGTCTGAAAATATGCAGGGAATGATCCCAATATTTTGATACTGGTTGAGACCTGATTTATGACCCAGGATGTGATCTATTCTGGAGAATATTCCATGTGCACTAGAGAAGAATGTGTATTCTGTTGCTTTGGGATGAAATGTCCTGAATATATCTGTTATGCCCATCTGGTCCAGTGTGTCATTTAAGGCGTTTATTTCCTTGTTGATCTTTTGCTTGGATGATCTGTCCATTTCTGTCAGGGGAGTGTTAATGTCCCCTACTATTATTGTATTATTGCCCATGTGTTTCTTTGATTTTGTTATTAATTGGTTTATATAGATAGCTGCTCCCACATTAGGGGCATAGATATTTAAAATTGTTAGATCTTCTTGTTGGAAAGACACTTTGAGTATGATATAGTGTCCTTCCTCATCTCTTATTATAGTTTTTGGCTTAAAATCTAATTGATCTGATATAAGGATTGCCACCCCAGCTTTCTTCTGATGTCCATTAGCATGGTAAATTGTTTTCCACCCCCTCACTTTAAAT
>PISX010015981.1:0-47701 GCA_004024625.1 Mellivora capensis
GGGATCCCAATTATTCTAATATTGTTTTGCTTTATGGATCACTTATCCCTCGAATTCTCCTCTTGTGATACAATAGTTGTTTATCTCTCTCAGCTTTATTCTCCATCACTTTTGTCTTCTATATATACTAATTAATCTATATCTACTAGTTCTCTCTTCTGTCTCATTTTCCTAACTCTAGAGCCTCCATTTTTTAAAAAGATTATTTATTTATTTATTTGACAGGGAGAGCTCACAAGTAGGCAGAGAGGCAGGCAGAGAGAAAGGGAAGCAGGCTCCCCGCTGAGCAGAAAGCCCGATGAGGGACTCGATCCCAGGACCCTGAGATCACAACCCGAGCCGAAGGCAGAGGTCCAACCCACTTAGCCACCCAGGCGCCCTAGAGCCTCCATTTTTTATTGCATCTCATTAATAGTCCTTATTTCGACTTGATTAGATTTTAGTTCATTTCTCCAGAAAGGGATTCTTGTGTCTTCTATGTTTTCTTCAAGCCCAGCTAGTATCTTTAAAATCATTATTCTGAACTCTAGTTCTGACATCTTACTGATATCCATAATGATTAGGTCCCTGGCAGTCAGTACAGCTTCTTCTCTTTTTTGAAGTGAGTTTTCCCATCTTGTCATTCTGTCCAGAGAAGAGATGAACAAGAGAACAAAAATACTAAAATGGCAACAATGACCCCAGAGAAATATACACTAAACAAATCAGAAGGGACCTGAAAGGAAAGAAAAAAAAAAAAAAAAAAAAGGAATATAATCAGGTGAACAGACCAGAACTGGATCTTGTGTGTATTTTGGTCTGTTTGTTAGAAAACTAGATCCCAAAATTGTAAAGTAAGAAAAACTTATATATGTAGAAAAATAAAATAAAATTAAATACAATGAAAGCAAAGAATGTACATGTAAAAATGAAAACTGCAATCCCTCCTGTCTCCCTGGTCTCCATCCACAGTGTGCTCACCCAGCCTGTGACCAAGTGTTTCTATCTCAGGCACATGATCCGGTTTCTAGTCTCCAAACCCTGTAGACTCCTATGGTGCCCACCCATGCAGCTCCTCCCACGGGAGGTAGGGAGACAGTTTTGCCACAGTTCTGCCACTTGCTGGGCCCCTGCTTGGAGAGTGGTCACCCAACTGTGCCACAGTTCCTGGTTTATGGCAACCCTGAGCTGAGAACCCACTCCTGGGCTTGTTGATTGCAGCCAGCTTCCCTGCTCCAATGCCTGGGAACTCTGCCATGTGGGCACCTCCCCCTTCCTGTGACCCCAAGGATCCTGAGACCATGCTGTCCCACCTAGGATTCCGCCCCAATCTACCACCTGAGCACCTTTCAGGCAGAGACGTTCCTCACTGGAGCAGACTTTTTATTTTGTTTTATTTATTTATTTGACAGAGAAAGAGAGAGCATGAGCAGAGGGTAGGGTAGAGGGACACAATGGGCAGAGGGAGAACCAGACTCCCTGCTAAGCAAAGAGCCCAATGTGGGGCTCAATCCCAGGACCCCAGGATCATGACCTGAGCCGAAGACAGATGCTTAAATGACTGTGACACCCAGATACCCCTGGAGCAAATTTTTAAAAGTTCTGATTTTGTGCTCCGCTGCTATTATCACTTGCTGGGGCTGCTGACAGAAGCTCCTTCTCCCCACGGTTTATCTTCCCATTTATTGCCTCAGATTCACTTGTCTGCACCTTCTACCTTGCAGAACGTAGTCACTTTTCCATTTGCACAGTTGCAGCTATTTTCTTAGATCTTTGGTTGTGTTCACAGGTATTCAGAATGATTTGATAGCTATGTAGCTGAATTCCTGGGACCAGACGAAAACTAAGTCTCCTATTCCTCCCCATCTTGGACTATCCCTCCGTGTCAAAATACCACTCAAAATTGTAATGAATTACCAAATCTTAGTAGAAACTCTGGGATATCAGTAAACTCAGTCGTCTATTCTTGTCTCTCAAGCTGTTTCTGTATTCTTTTACCTATCAGTTTAAAGATTACCTCTGGAAAATGAAAACCTGTATTAAGGCAAATGAAATAAAAGCAGTTTCAAATGTTAGGGTGCCTGGTTGACTCAGTCAGGAGAGTGTGTGGCTCTTGATCTCAAGGTCATGATTTCAAGACCCAAGCTGGGTATACAGATTAAATTAATCAAACTTTTAAAAAAGTGACTTCAAATGTAAACCTGATAAAAAATAATTGTAATAGACACTAAAACTATATATAAATTCATTTTCATAGGTAAGTTACTTGAATTACCATTACATCTTTTTTTCACCATATGAATAAACAATCAAAATAATCAAGCTCGAGTACAGCAAAATAATCATAGTTCATGTTTCAAAAATATTTACTTCATCCTTGAATCACTAGATCTATTATCTGAAATATCAAAATAAAATGTTTTACTATTTTCTATTTTTAAAGTATATTTACTTTAGAACTAAGCAGAAAAACTATTTCAAATACTACAAATAATATAATCAATTTAATATGTTTAGCACAATCAGATTTTTAAGGCTTTAATTTAAAATTTGGACAATATAATAATTCTTTAGGATTAAAAAAAGCCATTTTATACATTCAAAGGAAATATTTCCCAAACTTGTGTTATTAATTAATAAAGGACTTCTTAACTTAGGAACTTATAACAAAGCCAATGATGATTAAATTTAAATGTTTTTATTCACATGTATGGTAAATACTGTCCCCTAATAAAAAAACCAATGACATCGTCTTTCAATCTGTCAAACTTATTAAAAAATCCATGTGTTTCTTTTCTGTATCATATGTTGACATGGTAAAGGATGCAGGTTGTAAAAATCAATTTAACAGACATTATTAAATAATTTCACACATATGCAGAATCTTGGATAAATGGTTAAAATAATAGATGAACATTAAATGTGGGCACATGGATATTTCATGTCCACCAATGGGTTTAACAGAAAATGTGCTTGCACTGATTTCTGGTAACAACTTGCTTTCTGTGAATCTTTAAATGCCCAATTCCAAATCTTCCAGCTCCTGGATAAGGGCTTTCTCTTTCTGAATTTTCTCCAACTAGAAAAGTTCAAAATAACAAAGTTATTAAATAGGAAATGAAATAAAATAATTACTGGATATACAGCCCAAACAGCAAAGGAGAAAAAGTTTATAAAAAGAGTATTTCTGATACTTTAACAGATTTACTGGAAAATACAGATTTAAAAATACAGGGAAACAAACTCTAATTTGTTTCCTGGTATGAATCAAGGGGGCAAAGGACAGATGCTGTCTTACTGCAACACTGAGGGTCCAAGAAATTTTCCATTCTACACTTGGGCTTCCCTCAGAAGGAGAGAAAAGAGTAAACAGGGCAGTATAATCTGAGATATAGGAAGGAAGAGAATCTTATGTATATCTATTTTAATAAATTGCCTTTATTTTAAATAGCAATGGCCTTAGTATACCTCTTGGGAATAGTGATTCTCTCATTCACCATGATCTACATCCTATCTTCCCCTATCCTTTTCTTTTTTTTTTCCTTTTTTTTGAAGATTTTATTTATTTATTTGAGAGAGAGGCAGTGAGAGAGCATGAGCGAGGAGAAGGTCAGAGGGAGAAGCAGACTCCCCGTGGAGCTGGGAGCCTGATGCGGGACTCGATCCCGGGTCTCCGGGATCATGACCTGAGCCGAAGGCAGTCGTCCAACCAACTGAGCCACCCAGGCGTCCCCCCATCCTTTTCTAAATGTAAAAAATTTTACCAAATATATGGCATATGTTTTCAAAATAAGTTTTTCACTTATAAGCTCTCCCACTTGATTAAACAATTGCTTATACTAAAAAGAAGAGTGGTAGTAATTACAACCATAAATGAAACATATAAAAATGACCTGATTTTTTTCTAGCTGTTTCCCAGCTGCCGCTTGTTCTTTCAGTTGTTCGATTGCTTTCAGTTTCTGCGAAAATCAAATATATTATGAGTCAAGAGGAAGGAAGAATAAGTAATTTCAGAATGCAAATTTTCTTAGTAACAACCCAATCACATGGATGGGAAAAATGAGTAAGAAAAATCAATTATCTTACCTTTGGATCAAGGATGGTCTGTTAAAACGCTAAGGCAAAATTTTTTGTTTTTTAACTTATATGTAAAATTGATTATGTTAAGAACATGGGATTTGGCAAAAAAATTTTCAAGCTCTCAAGTAATTATTGTATTATATATGTACATGTATAAGTATGTAAATATATCACCAACTTTACCACTTCTTCCAGCACTTCATTGTACCCAGACAATGTCTTTGGCTTTAAGAGATATTTTGTAATGCAGCCTGGGAAGGCTCTAGAAACCTGGTTTTACCCCAGGGCCATCATCACAAACTGGCTGCAATATGACAAATAAACTTCTTTTTGTTTCTGTTTCTTCATCTTCAAAACTGGGATAAACATCTGTTACTACCTATCTCACAAATGTCTGATGAAATACTAAGTATAAAAGTGTTCAGCGTATTTCTGTACAAATGTACATTTCTTATTACTCCAAGAATCAATAATAAAAATTAATATAGCTATCAGACATTTGTGACTAGAACTAAAATCAGTTCCCAAATTATAGAATTTCATAGAAAGCAATAATCAAAACTGCTACAAACTTCTTAGATGCCTATCTTTATATATTTCTCATGGATTTCTTTCAATAAATACATCTGGTTTTTACTTAAGAGTCTCACCTTCTTTAGGTTCTTGATTTTTTTGTCTATTTCAGGGTCTCCAGAGGTTGACTGTGAGAGAGTATTTCGTGGTGTGCTCTGTGGGGCAGGAGTAGGTGCCAAATCTGGACTCTTCTCATTTCTTGCTTCCTGCAGGAAACATTTTCAAAAATTCAATTTTCTAAAACAAAAACATTAAAGTACTTCAACCAACACAGTCTTGGTATATAAAATGCAGAAACCAAAATGTGATTTTATCTTTTATACTACATTTTATATAAATGATCTGAATTGAAAGTCTCATGAAGTAGCCACATTGTCCCGTAACAGAAAGATACAATACGGCTTTAAAAAAAAAAAAAAGAAAATCACAGTATAAGGAAACACCCAAAAGGATTTTACCATGCAATCGTCATAGGGAACACTTTGTTAGGTCTAAAATTTGGAGTTAAAGTAGCATAATAATAAAATACTAATAAATGATAAATTAATAAATAATAAAATAATAAAAATGAAAAATAATAAAATAGAAAATAATCCTATATATAAAAAGAAATGAAATTATTTAGCAGAAAAACACAGGAGGTTTCTATATCAGCCTGCAAGCATTCCAAACTTTTGGATATTTTGGGATGTGCCACTATATGAATGGTTTAGAAATGTGAGAGGGCCCTTCTAATTTAAGGTGTTTGAAGTTTCACTTTGATGATGTCCTCCAAAAACTCTAATGAGTATGTATGATCAAGTACATGTAATGGATAATGTTACCAGATAAGCCCTACAGAGATTTATTTATAATCAGATCAGTTCAGCTTTGTGACAAATTCCTAAGGAAAACTCAAAGGGATATTGCTCTCAATGTAATCAGACCTCTGATTCTGAACCACTTCTACTTCCCCTCAGGTGCCATATACTTGTTTTCTGGCCTTTGTGTGTGCTAGAACAACTTCAGGTTGCCTGGCTGATCCTACTTATTGTTTAGGCCTTTTGAAAAATTCTCTCCCAACCCAGAAGACTGGATTAGTTGCACAACATGTGGTATGTATTCCTACTCTAACAGTATATTATACTATCACCCATTAGATTGTACCAGAGGTTTCTTTGTTCACTGTTCTGTTTGTGCCCCCAGCATAAGACCTGCTTTATGGCACATGCTAAATTAATGAAGTAGTCGAAGAACTACTCTGCTTTTGTAATTATGACAAGATATAATTTTTACAAGGGGGGGGGTTATTTAAGGTTTTATTAGCCCCAAGACAGAACTTCTATTTCTTCCTCATAGAGTTCCCAGGGGAATACATAAAGCCCCAAGGCCACAACTCTTACTCAGAGTTCTGGGTAAAATGCTCTGAATACCAAAGCATCCTAGGGGGACATGAAACACAGTATCACTCCTATATCCTCATATCTAGAAATACTTGCCTGAGAGTTTTTGGAGAGCATAGAACTGGAGTCAGTTTTTCTTTTTAAAGCATGTTAGTTGTACTTTTTGTATATCCCAGTTCAACAAATATTAACTTCTAACCTTCCATGTGAAAACGCATTACTGAGCAAGCACTTTAATAAATAGAAACTGTTTAGATTCTACTCCTAAGAAGCCTATTTATTCCAATAATATGCAGTTTGGTACTTTCATAATAGAAAACTAAAGAAGAGTGAGTAAAAGGGGAAGAGAGATACTGAGCCTATCAAAATTCACTTCTGGGGCACCTGGATGGCTCAGATGGTTAAGCATCTGCCTTCGGCTCAGGTCATGATTCCAGGGTCCTGAGATCGAGTCCCGCATCAGACTCCCTGCTCAGTGAGAGCCTGCTTCTCCCTCTGTCTCTCTCTCTGTCCCTCATGAATAAATAAATAAAATCTTGAAAAAAAAAATCATTTCTGATATCAAGTAAGTATTTTTAAAATTTAGTTTGCAAAGAGCTGAGAAAAATTTTCTTCTAGGAAAGAAGACTAATGTCAATATATGTGAAAAACTACTAAGCGAAATATGAAATTTAACTTTATATTTTTGAAAACCAAGGATAAGTTAAAGTGTCTGCATTATTATACTTAAATTCTGGTCATTCTCTAAAAACAATGCATATATGGTAAGATTAGATTCTTACGTTCAATTCCTTTTGGTAGAGTTCATAAGCTTATAAAGTCATCACTAGTTTATAAAAGTACTTGGTTAGATTATATGTCTCTGACTCCTTTATCTTTGATTACTTAACTCAAGAGTCAGGGCTGAGAAAGTGGCTATTGTCATGGACCACTTACCTTTGTTCTATCACACGACATTAACTAACCCCAACCATCCATTTCAATAGACATTTTTCCAAAGATGACATAGATGGCCAACAGACACATGAAAAGATGCTCAACATCACTCATCATCAGGGAAACACAAATCAAAACCACAATGAGATATCACCTCACACCTGTCAGAATGGCTAAAATCAACAACACAAGAAAGAAAAAGTGTTGGCAGGGATGTGGAGAAAGGGGAATACTCTTGCACTGACGGTGGGAACGCAAACTAGTGCAGCCACTCTGGAAAACAGTATGGAGTTTCCTCAAAAAGTTAAAAATAGAGCTACCCTAAGATCCAGCAATCACACTAGTAGGCATTTACCCAAAGAATACAAAAATACTAATTCAACGGAATACATACACCCCGATGCTTATAGCAGCATTATCTACAAGAGCCAAATTATGCAAATAGCCCAAGTGTCCGTTAACTGATGAGTGGATAAAGATGATGTGGTGTATACATACAACGTAATTATGAGCCATAAAAAAGAATGAATCTTTCCATTTGCAATGACACAGATGGAGCTAGAGAATATCATGCTACGTGAGATAAGTCAGAGACAAACACCATATAATTTCACTCAGACGTGGAATTTAAGAAACCAAACAAACAAGCAAAGGGAAAAGAGAGAGAGAAAGTGGCAAACCAAGAAACAGACTCTGAACTATAGAGAACAAACTGCTGGTTACCAGAGGGGAGGTGGGGTAGATGGGTTAAATAGGTGATGGGGGTTAAGGAGGGCACTTGTTTTGATGAGCACTGGGTGATGTATGGAAGTGCTGGAACACTGTATTGTACACCTGAAACATTATACTGTGTGTTAACAGGAATTTAAATAAAAATTTAAAGAAAAATCTTCTAAAATAAATAAATAATCTTTTGTTTTCTTTTTTCTTATTTATTTATTTACTTGACAGGCAGAGATCACAAGTAGGCAGAGAGGCAGGCAGAGAGAGGTGGATGCAGGCTCCCCGCTGAGCAGAGAGCCTGATGCGGGGCTCGACCCCAGGACCCTGGGATCATGACCTGAGGTGAAGGGAGAGGCTTTAACCCACTGAGCCAACCAGGTGCCCCATAAATAAATAATCTTATAATAAAGATGAAGAAACATCATTTACAAAAATAAGATTCTTAAGTTGAGTGGGTTTCAGAAAGCCCTTACATCTCAATGAGAAGGAATCTTATACTGCCACTACGGGCAGAATGGAGGTTCCTCAGAAAACTAAAAACAGAGCTACTATATGACCCCGTAATCCCACTTCTGGAGATATACCAAAGGAAACAAAATCATTATCTCAAAGAGATACCTATATTGTGTTCATTGTAGCATTATTCACAATAGCCAAGGTGGAAATAACCTAAAGTGTCCATCAATGGATGAATGATAAAGAAAATGTGGAATATACATATAAAATGGACTACTATACAGGGGTGCCGGGGGGGCTCAGTTGGTTAAGTGTCTGCCTTCAGCTCAGGTTACGATCCTGGGGTCTTGGGATTAAGCCTCAGTTTCGGCTCCTTGCTCAGTGGGGAGTCTGCTTCTCTCTCTCCCTCTGCCACTCCCCCTGCTTGTGTTCTCTTAAGTGCGTACTCCCAATCTCTCTCAAATAAATAAATAAATATTTGAAGGAAAAAAAAGGAAATCCTCCCATTTGCAATAATATGAATGAACACGGTGGGATTATGCTAAGTGAAATAAGCCAGACTGTGAAAGTAAATACTGCATGGTGTCACTTATATGTGGAATCTATTGAAAATAAAGTAAAACCTTAGAAACAAAGATAGAATGGTGGTTGCCAGAGGCTATGGAGTGGGGGGAATGTGGACAGACTGGTAAAAGGATACAAACTTCCAATTACAAGATGAATAAAGTCCGAGGATCTAATATATAACATGGTGACCACAGCTGAGAATACTGTATTGTATAACTGAAGTTTGCTAAAGAGAACTTCAGTGTCCTCACCTCTCAAAAAGCAAATATGTAAAGTGATGTTAATTGTAATAAACTCAATTGTGGGCATCTTTCCACAATGTTTGCCTATAACAGCTTATCACATTGTACACTTAAAAAAATTTTTTCAATTATGCCTAAAAATATTAGCTAGGGAAAAAAAAAAAAAAAAGAACTCTAATCTACCAGTACTTAAAAGGATACTACTAACTTGTAATATTCAGGGCCAGTAAGAGATTTCTACTCACACTGATGAAAGGACAATTCCTGCTTTTATACAAGTCAAATACATGGAATAGATCATTATGCTTAGAATGATCTAAACCTGACCTATTTAAAGATTATCTCTGGAGATTAAATATATCAACTACAAAAGAGCACACTGATTTTTTTTAAAGCTCAGATTTTAGCAGACTGGTTGCATAATACAATTCTATGACTTAAAATAGTAACTGCCTACCAAAAAATAAGCAACCTAGATATGTCAAAATTCCAGCATTACCAGCAAGACTGCATTATCTGAATCTTAAAAATGTGATCATGATGACTTCACTAACCAGATACTCCTAGCCTGGCTGACTGCACTATCACTGTAAGCCATATACAATCGTCATTTATCAATTATTACACTGGTGTGGTTTTTTAACTATAAAATCACATAGAAAAGGGGTGCCTGGGTAGCTCAGTCATTAAACATCTGCTTTCAGCTCAGGTCACGATCCCAGGATTTTGGGATGGAGCCCCGCCTTGGACTCCCTGCTCGGTAGGGAGCCTGCTTCTCCCACTCCCATTCCCCCGCTTGTGTTCCCTCTCTCACTGTGTCTCTGTCAAATAAATAAATAAAAATCCTAAAAAACAAAATAAAATAAAACCACATAAAAAATTATTTTAGAACAATTCCATTGTTTTGGGTACTCCTGTTGTTTAGACTCCCAGTTGAACAATTTCCTATAGTAATGTAATACTGAGTAACAAAATGGCTTTATGGTCATGTAATTTCTGATCTCTCTTAACAAACACATGCTTTCAGAGAGCAAAACATACCACTTCACACAGGCTCCAACAGAAGGGTCTATAACAAGTAACATACTACATAATCCCATTAAGGTTTCAGGTTTTAAGACCCGATCCAGTTTCCTCACTGCCTCATTATATAAACAGAACTACCCAGAAAATCGTAGGCTAATACGAAAGCAAGACATTCTTGTATTTAAGTCTAACTTCAACTACATTTTATAACATAGTAGTCAAGTCTTAGGGTGCCTGGGTGGCTCAGTTGGCTAAGTGGCCGCCTTCTGAACTGGGCTCCGATCATGATTTCAGGGTCCTGGGATCAAGCTCTGCGTTGTCCGGCTCCATTCTCAGCAGGGGAGTCTGCTTGAGGATTCTCTCTCTCCCTTTCCTCAGCCCTTGCACCTGCTCATGTGCATGTGCACACGCTCACTTTCAAATGAATAAATAAATCTTAGAAGAAAAAAAAAATACACACACCAAAAAACCCACAATAGTCAAGTCTTTAGGACTACAATCTTTAAACTTTGAGGCTTAAATCAAGCTAATTTAACTGGTTTTATTTTGTTTCAAAAAGATTAGTGTCCCAAATACCTGTTTTGCAGCTTTCTTAGCCTCATGCTTCCTTTGATTTTTAAGGGCTGTTTTTGATAATGGCTTATCATATCCTGCTTGTGGTTTCATATTCTGAGGTGGTTCCTCCTCATGCTGTGGAAAATGTAAAATAAACAACTGTGAAATGGAATCCAAGTTTTTAAAAACATGTATCACAAATTATACAATTTTGTTACTGTGGGATAAATGTATTTTATTAAATTTATTTTAAGATCACTGGCAAAGGATATTTTAAAACTCAATAGTAGGCACATTCCAACTATCAGGATGGATTTAATGAGGATCTTATTATTAGTGGATATATGATGTCTTCCAGTTATACAAGTGCTAGCAAAACACAGTATAGTTTTGTTAAAACAATGGAACTTTTCTTAGTACTACTACTGACACATGCTTCATAGGAAATCAGATACTAACAACAGCTTCTTTCAGGCTCTTTTTGGATCTGACTACTGCTAACTGAAACCCAGTTACCTCATTTGCTTTCTTTACACAAAGAATTACTTGCTAGGTCTTTACATGCAAAACCAGAGATTAGAAGATTAAAAATAAAAGCAAATTAAAAACTAAAACAGACCAGAAGGAAAAAAAAACAAACAAACAGCAAGTGGTATTTGTAAATCCAGGATTAACATAATGAAGAAGGTCACAAAAAAACTAAATGACTGGTCAGACTATAATAATAAAAAGAGAAAATCATTTCCATCAGGAGATATTTATATAACCATCCATCAACTATATTCCACAACAGAAAGGATCACTTAAGGATAGGATCAAGGAGGAGCTAGCATAAAACATGGTGTCTATGGTTAACAACACTGTATCATATAACTGAAATTGCTGAAATTTGCTGAGAACTCAAATGTTCTCACCACAATAAATAAATAATAATGAGGTGGTAGATTCATTAATTAACTAGATTAACTAACTATATCTCACAATATATACATATACAAAATCACCATGATGTACACTTAGATATCTTATTCTACATGTCAGTTATATTTCAATAAAATATATATATACACAGATTTAAGTCATGTCCACAGTTGCTTGAGGCCACATGGAGCATGCGTGGTTGCACCGCAGCTTCTTATCAGGTTCACATTTACTTATTGATTTCCCTCCAAACTGCTGTTATCTCAGTGTTAACTGTCTCTTAGACTCTATCATACTCAGCACATCTAAAGAACCAGATCTCCATGAAGTTTCCTAAGTACTAGATTTCAGACCCCTGTGGTACTTGTAAGTGCTATAAGGAGATGGGCAGGGCTCAAACACTGAAGGTACAGGAGGAAGAAATAAGAAACCATACTGTGACTTTATCTTAGCTACATCAACTATTTCAGGTCATCAAAGTTCTCGGTGTGTACATGCTCTACCTGAAGTAACTGAGTATTTTTAGAACAGACAATTTGATGGCAAGTCTCTTTCACTTCTTTGTTATCCACACTGCATACATTAGTTAAGACATAGCAGTATTTGCTGAACATGTGTTTTATACATCAAAATTCTTTCCACAGTGGGCTCTCCTACAATACCTTACTTTGAGTGAGAAGCTTCTAGTCATGAGAACGTCAAAAAAAAAGTGACAAAGCAATTAAAAATGATGTAAGGAAGGATGAGTAATAAGGCTCTTCTACACTATGAACACTATGTAGTCACTGACAGACTTTCATTTCAGACACACAAAAAATCCACATGGCTACTACGGATCATGAGCTTTTCTGGCCTTAGTACTGTGCCCACCATAATTTCATCCTTATTAATAAAACTTGTTTTTTCATTTATGTCAATTATTACCAGACTGTTTTAATGAGTACACTATAAAAGTGAAGGTTTTTTGGAAAGCCAAGAAATACTTAAGTAGAATTCATTTATGAATTATTATTTATAAAAAAAGCTAGGAAGTTTTTTCTTGAGAGAAAATCTCATCTCTTTTTTGTCCCTTTTGCTATCTAACTCTCCTCCCTTGTGAAGTTATTTACAAGAATGTCTTTGTTTCTATTAATTTCTCGACTATTTTTTTGCCACTTAGCTCATTTCTAGAATTTGATACAAACAAAAATTTCTCACTGGGCATTTCATTCCTTCAACTAAAATGATTTGACAGGATCACATAATCACCATGTCACATACAAAAATAAAAATTTAGTGGAAATCTTAAATGTTACAACAATGCTGGTTTTTTAGAAGTTCTTACAAAGTTTTATCACTATTTTCAAAGATTATCTTTCTCTTCCTCTCCCTATCAAAGCAAACTAGTTTTATGAATCAGAGAATAAAAATACATAATTGACTTATAATTTATTCCTCTTGTGCAACCTTACAGATATTTAGAAGCCAGGATATGTTGAGGTTGTTTCTGTTTTTATCTTAGGCAAAGAACATTTTAATATAGAGAATAAGACAAATCCAAAGACTACTGTACCTCTCTTTTTTTATTCTAAATGCCAAGTATCGTAAATGGGGCTTAATTTGTTCATATATTTTTATATGTTTTTAGTAAATAATACAAGAATGTTTAAACAGGACACTTCAGTGAAGTCAAGAAGTTACAGACTACTGCTAGGTTTTGTGGAGGATGGCTATTCTTTTGTTTTTGAGAGGGTTAGGAGTGGCACGAGGGAGGCATAGGAATATTTATCCTCGAAAAAAGTATCTACTTCCCTGACTGCCTAATAGTTAAGTGACTATATAGCCCTGTTTACTTGGTTCCAACTTACACCGATTGTATAGTCACCACTATAATACTAATAATATTATTGTTCATTCTTGCAGAACAACTTTATTCTTTAACATCATCCCAGAGACTCAGGTCATTAGTAAATGCTTCCCCTGAGCTCTGAGATGCTAACATTTTAAAGCAGATCAGAATCTGACCAATACTCTGGTCGTAAATTTATGATATAGATGGGAACGGACAGCCTAAGGAGAACAAATACATTTTGTTTGACCAACAGTGTTTTAAAAATTGAGAAATTTTATGTAAGCATCCAGACTTTGTTTTGTCTTGAAAAATCAAACATTTTGGCAAACTGTGCCCAAATCTCCTATGGAAACAATCAGCTGCTGCTGTGTAGTTGCGGTGGCCTTTAAAGAGGGCATGGTCTCTCCCTTGCACCATTCTCCTCCAGTCACCAAAGCCTTACATTACCAGCCTTGCCTGACAGACATCTGAATTTGAGCCCATGATCTCTATAAAGCCATTATGTTATACTCCGTTCTCTTTCCCACATACGTAAAACGTGAACTACTTTCAACTGACTACTTTGTCAACTTGACGATGCTAGCTGTTCATGATCTTCAGCAGTAGGTCCTCCGTGATTTCTACTCTAGGGTTTACATTCTAATCAGGTACTAAGTAACGCAAGAAAATGCATGAGAAAAAGGTCTCCAGAACTCCACGCACTGAAAAATCTTTTCCCACCAAAGTAGTAAAACTTTGCTTACCAGTTTGGAATTAGTGATTGGCTTATTTCTTAAAGCTGGGGGTCTGTAAGCTGTTGCAACTTTAGGTTCTTCACTGGGTACATCACTTGGAACCGCTTGGTAAGTTATTGCTTTTACTGGAAATATTCCATCTAAAAATGGCTGCCAAGAAACCTGCCATAATTCTCCATTTGACGGGACATCATACTTGTGCAAGACAGAGCCAGTATAATGCCAAATCTTGTACCCATTATTAACACGTAACCTGGGAGCACACGTGGCTGTTAAGATATGCTCACCATCAGGGCACCAAGCAAAATAGGTAGAATCAGAGGCCACTGGTTTCGAAATAAGTTTGTAGTTTTTAACATCCCATACTTCCATTTGTCCCCTCAGATTTCCAAATCCAGCTAGTACTAATATATGTCCATGTGGGCTATAGTAGGCAGCATTACGGGGACCAGTTCCAAAGTCAAACACAGGATCACATTTCAAGTTGAAAATTGTCGCTTTGGCAGGCATAAAACCATAAACAGCACAAAACTCAGTAGAACTAGAATTCCAAACAACATCATAAATGGGGCCATTTTTTGCTAGAAAAAAAATATAAGACCCAAATTAGCAATAAATCATTACATGAATACAATATTTATTAGCCAAGTTATAACTGTATAATACTCATAAACATGTCAAACAGTAAAAAAAATCCAAAAATTACAAGATATGTTACAATTAAAGTATTATATGATATACTATGGCAATTAATGCTTTATCTTAATTTCTTTTAAACATTTTGGCAATGTAGGCTCATAGAAACATACATTATTGGTCCTATTAATAAGCTAGTTTCCATTAGAAGAGGTAATATAGGGACATAATAATAAAAATACAAATTATATAAAATGATATGCCACAAAATAAGTCCCTCCACACAAAGGTAACCCTCTATTATATTCTTTGTATATGCTTTCAAAATATTTTTGTTGAAATTAAGCATCTCTCTTGAACACACTTATACACTCACACTGAAGTTCTTTGCTGTTTCATTTAGTACTCTATCTTGGAGATTTTTCCATATGAGCACATTAAGATCTGCCTCACTCTTCCAGTGGTAATGTATTCCTGTATATTCTCAACTGTGAGTGTATACAAACACATCTGCAGGAGTGAACCTAGCTGCTCAAAGGTGTGTACATTTACTTGATAAAGCCAAAATGCCCCTCAGAGAAGCTGTACCATTTTACACTATCGAAAGCATTTTTTTTAAGATTATTAACTTTTTTTTTTTTTTTTTTTCCAATCTCTAATCCCAGTGTGGGGTTTGAACTCTCAACCCAAGATCAAGAGTCACATGCTTTTCTGAGTGAGCCACCCAGGTGCCCCATGAGCAGTTCTTTTTTTTTTTTTTTTTGAGCAGTTCTTGAGTGTACATATTTTCCCTCACGCTGTGTAGTTTCATACTTTTATCTCTGCCAAGCTACTAAGAGAAAAACCTATTTCTTTTATTATAAACTAAGCACCTTTTAATATATTTAAATTATGTTTAATTTATATTATATATAATTTAATATGTTTAAATTATATTTAATTTCGGTTTGTTTCTGTGGACTGCTTTTTACTGTCCCATGCTTATTTTTCTTTCTCTTTTACTGATTTACTTGATAGAGTAACAAAATTCACCTTTCTCATATTCATCCCTTGTCTATCTAAAAATTTTTCCCCAATTTTTTTTTGTCTTGCTTAATTTATGGGCTTTTCTTCCCCCCATGTAGAAATCTGTATTTTATATATTCGCTTTCCCTTATTCTTCTGCCATGTTAGAAAATCTTTTTTCACTTTCAAGATTAGAAGAGAAGGTTGGGGTGCCTGAGTGGCAGATCAATTAAGCATCAGACTTTAGCTCAGATCATGATCGCAAGGTCCTGTGAATGAGCTCTGTCTTGGGTTCCCTGCTTAGCTGGGTGTTTGTTTGTTCTTCTCCCTCTGCCTCTCTACCTGCTCATGCTCACTCATTCTCTCTCTCAAATAAATTAAAGAAAAAAGATTAGGAAAAAAAAAATCAACTTTAGAACCAGTTTATCTAGTTAAAAAAAAAAAGACAACAAACCCTGGCTTTTTAATTTTTAGGTTAATTTGGAGAGAAATGACATCTTCATAAACACTTCTATTTTTTTTTTTTTTAAGATTTTATTTATTTATTTGACAGAGAGAGCAAGCACAAGCAGGGGGAGCGGGAGATGGAGAGGGAGAAGCAGGCTCCTGGCTGAGCAGGGAGCTTGATGTAGGGCTCCATTCCAGGACCCTGGGATCATGACCTGGGCCAAAGGCAGATGCTTAGCCTACTGAGCCACCCAGGTGCCCCTATGAAACTCTTCTTAATAAAGGTCACATTTTGCCTCTTAGAAGTTTTGAAGTTTTCTTCCCATTAGTCCTATGTATTTCTTGCCTTGTTAGTTTCTATGGGATCTTTCCTTTATGTTTTTCAAGTGGCTGTTTATACTGTGACTTCATGTACATGCGCAAATATGATTCTGTTTTCTCCTTTCAAATCTGTATATTTATTCTTTTTTTTTTAAAGATTTTATTTATTTATTTGACAGACAGAGATCACAAGTAGGCAGAGAGGCAGGCAGAGAAAGAGGAGGAAGCAGGGTCCCTGCTGAGCAGAGAGCCCGATGTGGGGCTTGATCCCAGGACCCTGGGATCATGACCTGAGCTGAAGGCAGAGGCTTTAACCCACTGAGCCACCCAGGTGCCCCTATATTTATTCTTTTGATCAGTTACACTGACTAGGTCTTCCACAATATTAAATTATAGTAGAATCCTTGATGACTTCAGAGGGAATACAAAGCTTTTTTTTTTTTTTAAAGGTAGTTTTTTATAAGGAAGTACCTTACTTTTACACATTCAATTCAAAATGAAAAGTCAAGGAGTTGCCAGAATTTTAGAACGGTAATATTCTCAGTAATTTAGCTCATCAAAACAAAAGACGAAATGGTAACATTCCTCAGTTCTGAAGACAGTGCTAAACTCACTAGACCAACTTACTGTCATAATAAGTAAGTCCCTAGAGAGTACCACAATGAAATTACCTCACTTGACAAGTTCCCCAGAACTAAATAAACTGGATTTTGTCAAAATAATCTATGTTTGGGGATGATTTTAGGTTTGTTAATTAAGAGAAATTTTACTTTAAAGGTCATTAAAATATTTGAGTTTTATCATGTGATCAAGAATTTGCATTAGATCCTCTTTATGGCATAGTGCTCTTTCGTTTTATCACAAGAAGACAAATGAATGAATACTCACGCAATTGCACAACAGCGCTTTCTCCATTCGCTGCAATGTAGTGCAGTGTTTGTTCCCCATAGTAGGATGCTCCTGTCTTGTCAACATCTGTACTAGCTATTACTAATACAGCAGTAGCTATAATAGTAAAAACTTTAGTTAGATTTAAAACACAAATTAACCTACTACTGATAAGAAAAAAATTCCAAAAAATGTAACAGAGCACATTTTCATTAAATAAGCATTGCTATTCTTTTTTTCTAAAGATACAGGAATATGTCAATATTTGATAAATGAAATATAATTATCATACCTTTTTTATTCCATAGCATTGTAACCTTATCAGCTTTAAAGAAACTTTTATTAGCTAAAGCTGCATGAGGTCCATCAAAATTAGGGTACTGATACAATCTAACAAATGAAGGTGCACCCTTACTTCCCGGAACATAGACAGCCACCTGAAATACACATATAAGTCATTACTTAGTTTTTTCAGGCATATAAACTAAGATGGACATGTTTTTATAGTCACTAAGAACCAGGAAAAGGTTTAATCTAGTTACGTTCCACATGAACAAAAACAAAGAAATTACCTTGTATGGTTGGGGTCCAGGTGATAACACAAAATCATTAATTTTTTGCAAATGCAATTTATTTGCAATTGTGTCTGAAAAAAAGCAAATAATGTTAGATGGACGAGAGAAGCTAATAGGAACATGATCAATTCTGAATGCATTATAAAAGATTAATTTAACTACACATTGATACTATTCATTACAGTCTCATATAAGTAAGGCATATGGTGGAAAAAATGTGGAGTGGGAACAACGCAGACCTACATTTGAATTCCTACCCAGTCACTTACTAGCTGGGTGACCTTGGTGAGTAATGGGACTGCACATTTAACTCCCACTGATGATTTTAAGAAAACAGTGTTCTTTCTTATATAAATGGTCCCACTAGGTAACCAAGTAGTAGATGGGGTAATTTCTCTTTATAAAAGTAATATAGCTTATAAGTGACAGAGGAGGTGGGGAGACTTGGAACATCAACAATTTGCAACCACTCATAAAATAATGGATCAAAGCACTGAACATGAATGTCGCTAATCCTACAAAATTAAAGACCCTAAGATGTTATGTGCTTTTTGATAAAAGAATTGAGCACTGCTTATGAGGTAGATTTGCCCTCATCACCCCAAAAAGAAGAATCTGAAGCTGACCAGCTCTAGATCCAAGTAGCTAATTAGGGGACACATGAACATGGTAAACTATAGGATAGGATACAATAGCAAAATTCAACTATGAGAAAAATACATGACAAGTAACATTGTTTCTTTACTAATAAATCTCAATGGGGGGCAGAGGAGATGGGAGTGGGAACTGATAGCTTAAAAGAAACTTAAAGAAATATATACCAATTTACAATATATACCAATTTTACAATGTGAGGGGCCTTATTTGGAGCCCAAGTTTAAAAAAAATTATAACATTTGCAATTATTAGAATTTGGATACTGACCAGATATTTTATAATCTGTGATCATGGTATTGTGGCTAAGTCTTAAAAAATTAAAGAGCCCTAATCCTCAAAGATACATACTGAGATATTTATAGGAAAATGATGCTATGTCTAGGATTTACTTTAGCAGAGTAAGAGAGATAGATGTTAGGTAGAAAGACGTATGGATGAGGCAGGACAGGCAATGCGTTGAAGGTTGACTAGGTGTTGACTTTTATGTTTCAAATTCTACATAACAAAACATTTTAAAAATCCATATCACAGAACTTTGATACCAACTAAACACAGAAAGAGTATGCAAGTGTTTTAATTTAGTAGCAATTATTAGATAATAAGATTATAAAAAATCTTTGTTGTAGAATTTTAGTTGGCACTTAGACTTACAAAAGTTATCCAAATGAATTAATGTAAAACAATGATTATTAAAATATTAACAGTATTTAGGAGAACCCTATGATGCTATATAAGGCAATAAAACTATATACACTTAGAGTAAATAATAAACTTAGTTCATATATCCATACTAAAATTGTTGTTCTCAAAGAAGTGAACTTCGTTGTTAACATTTCGGGCGCAGACAGTTTCATCTTCTGACCAAGATGGACACCTATGTTGAAAAGAAAGAGTATGAACAAAATTTAGACAGGTGTAACCTCACATGTTAACATGCTGAAGTTAGTGATACTGCTTACTATTTAAGGAAAATTACAAATATGTCAAGTCAGATCCCAATAGCTTTAGTTAGCATTTGTACTAGAAAGATACCATTCTCTTTCATTCAAATACTAAACAAAAGAAAGATCAAGTTTTTCCTCTACTACATTCCCACATACAAAATCCCTCAAGATCTAGATTTTGGTCGGACAAGTTATTTTCTATCTTAGTACCTGAGAAAAAATATGATACAATGAATAAATTTAGAATATTTTGTAAATAATTAGTATTTTAAAGCATTTATTTACCAATTTTGCATTTTTTTCTGGATGAAAGACTTCAAACATGTACCAGTTTTCACATCATAAAGTTGTAGGTTGGGTATCCCAGCTGTGCCATCTTTAGAAGCTAAAATAAAAACATTTTTTTTTTTTTTGCAGTAATTGTCTCCTAACACTAGTAAAAAGAATTCTTTCAAAGAACAACTTTGAACAAGATTATAAAGATCAAGTGAAAGAGTTGCTTTGAATCAACTTTCTCTTTTAGCTTTTTTTTTTTAAGATTTTATTTATTTGACAGAGAGAGGTCACAAGTAGGCAGAGAGGCAAGCAGAGAGAGAGAGAGGAGGAAGCAGGCTCCCTGCCGAGCAGAGAGCCCCATGTGGGACTCGATCCCAGGACCCTGAGATCATGACCTGAGCTGAAGGCAGAGGCTTAACCCACTGAGCCACCCAGGTGCCCTCTCTTTTAGCTTTAATTATGGATTTAATCATCCCTTCCTAAAGCCACAATTTGACAGCTGTTTGAGCAAAAGTTTAGCATTTCTGAAATGAGTTAATTACTATAGATTTTAAGAATACTTAAGAGACTTGTATTAAGTTTGACATGGCTTGCAGTGAAATGGATTAAATTCTGTTATTATGAAATCTTACGTCTGTAAGTCATACACATAAACACACAAAATTATATTAACTACTCATGATCCTCAATTTCCTTTTTATTTACTTGAAAATGAAGATTCATTCAAGTCTATACCTCTTGGAAGAACAAACCTAGAGGGTTTTTAACCCAACAACGGGCTATTATATATTTAACATATGCCCACGATATTAAAACATGTTTACAAAGCCCCTATACCAGTTCTAAATTATTATTTATCTATGAAGCACAGCCATATAAAATGTTCATATAACATATCTTATCTTTAAATGTGTTAAAAAATGGCACATTTCCTACCTACTCTTTGTCACACCATACACATTTCTTACCTATTGTGTCTATTTACTTCTTCTTTGAATGACAATAATTATTTATTTGTTTTTAAAAGATTTTATTTATTTATTTGAGAGACCACAGGTAGACAGAGAGGCAGGCAGAGAGAGAGGGGGGAAAAGGCTCCCCACTGAGCAGAGAGCCTGATGCGGGGCTCGATCGCAGGACCCTATGACCATGACCCAAGACGAAGGCAGAGGATTAACCCCACTGAGCCACCCAGGCGCCCCTGAAAATGATTTTTTTTTAAAAGATTTTATTTATTTATTTGACAGATATCACAAGTAGGCAGAGAGGCAGACAGAGAGAGAGGAAGGAAAGCAGGCTCCCTGCTGAGCAGAGAGCCCAATGAGGGGCTCGATCCCAGGACCCTGGGATCATGACCTGAGCTGAAGGCAGAGGCTTTAACCCAGTGAGCCATCCAGGCGCCGCCTGGCAATGATTATTTAAAACACTTTTCATTTAAGGGCCATTATTATCCTTAATTTTTGAGATCTTCTCCAACCAGTGGTTATTCACTTGAGCTTTTTCTTTTTCTCTATCTCATGATGGATCTTTTCACTAACTTACTATGCCTTCAAATTACTTAAAGTACATTATATTGCGGCCATATAAGATTCATTGTTCAGTAAAGATACAAACACTATTTACTAAAGATTAATTACTTTCTTTTTTTTTTTTTTAAAAGATTTTATTTACTTCTTTGACAGAGAGAGAGAGAGAGAGATCACAAGTAGGCAGAGAGGCAGGCAGAGAGAGAGGAGGAAGCAGGCTCCCGGCGGAGCAGAGAGCCCGATGCGGGGCTCGATCCCAGGACCCTGGGATCATGACCTGAGCTGAAGGCAGAGGCTTTAACCCACTGAGCCACCCAGGCGCCCCAAGATTAATTACTTTCATATAAGGTTTTAAACCTTCTCTTTTTTATTCCCCCCACTGAACTGAATTGGTCCTGTCAATATTTTTACAATTGGAAAATACTTACTAGTGTAAGGTTGCCACGTTGCCAGGACAGTGTTTTTTGGTGAGAACTCAAGGCAAACTGCCTTTGGGAGGTCGAAGGAGTGCAGAAGTCCCTTGTTAGTGACATTGATAACATTTATTCTGGTTTCAAAAGAAAGTACTTCAGCAATGAAATACTGTTTTAAAATAGCCAGCAAGATCCAAAACATTCATGCCTCTTTTCAAATACAGATTGCTATAAAGTGGTCATTTTCATAAAAATCAATTTTCAGTTAATTCTAGAAAATATCTAATGAACACCTTAAAAACAACAACAAAAACCAAGTGTACATTTTACCAAAATGCCCCTATATAAGGTTGGTATTGGGAAACACAGACTTAGCAGAAGGATATAATAGATGATTCCATTTTTAGCTGAAAAGAAAATAGTTTTAGCTGTAAAACCTTTAAGTGGACATAGAGCTAACTTACAGATAAGTTGACATGTATCAAACCAAAGGAAAACAGAAGTGCTAAACTGAAAGTATATTTTTTAATTTGACTAAATGGAAGTTGTAGCAGCTGTGAAATCATCAAAGAGACTTTTGATGTCTATTAAAATCTCAGAAGTAATCTCCAAAAGATAAGACTAAAAATTATGGTGATATGATAATGATAAAATTATAATAATTGTATAATAAAAGCCATTCCACTTTTTGGATGCTTTCTATGAACTATGTTCTGGTCTAACCACTTTATATACATTTTCTCATTTAATCCTCACAAGAGACTTAAAAGATAGGTATCATTGTCTCTATTTTACAAATGGTAAAAGCGAGGCTTAGAAAAATAAATGATGTGATGATTTGTCCAAGATCATACTATTGATAAATGCCAGAGTCGAGTTGTAAAACCAATTTGGCTCAACTTATCTTATGTACTCTTATAGGCAAAAAAAAAAAAAAAAAGATACTCCACCTTACTTTAGAAATTGCTTAAAGTTACTTTGTTCTACTCAAGTTTGTGCCACTGGTTTAGGATAAGCGAAGTTGGTAAGAAATGAATGATTACTGCATACTGTTTAAACACACACACACACAAATACACAGGATTCTTTACAAGTTACTATAATTTACGTATTTTAGAATTACATGAAACTTTCGTTTTTTTGTTGTTGTCGATAGCCTTTAATAGTTATTCTTAGTTTAACAGAGTATTTGTTTACACTAAAAAAACCCCACATATTTAAGGAAAAATCAGTTATAGTTTCTGATTAATTAACTATGACCTCAGCAAAGACCACAATCAATACACTACATCTGTTTCTCTTGTTCCCAGAAACATTATATGTTGTTGTGGTTGCAGAAACTGAAGGAAATAAATGCTAGAACCAGGGATAGAAAGTATCTATTAAAAAGATGGACACAACAAATGGGCACATATTAAAAGGCTTGAGAGCTGAATACAACAGAAAGCCAATCGGGGATATGAAATACATAAAATAAATAATCGTGAAGGTAAAAACCTTCACCTAAAAACCTAAGGTAAAAAAAGACTTACTCAACCAACTCCAAGCTAGTAGAGTAAGGGATACCTCAAAAAGATAATAGACAATGAAAGGAAGTATATTATGTCTCATTAGATAGTAAATTTCTATTAGCTTATTACTCACAGTATAAACTAAAATATAGATTTTAATTTTTTTCAAAATTACCCTTAAAATATACATCTTAAAAAATAAGGACGCCTGGTGGCTCAGTCAGTTAAACGTCTGCCTTCAGCTCAGGTCATGATCCCAGGGTCCTGGAATTGAGTCCGGCATCTGGCTCCCTGCTCAGCCAGGAGTCTGATTCTCCCTCCGCGTGCTGCTCTCCCTGCTTGTGCTCTCTCTCTCTCTGACAAACAAATAAGAAAATCTTAAAAATGAAACAAAATAAAACTCAAATACTGACAATAGGTCACACCAAAAATAAGAAAATTTGAGAGTACATTCTTTGAGACTAAGATTAAGACTTTGTCTGTTAACATTGTGGATAAGACCCAATATGATCATATTCTTTTTTTTTTTTTACGATTGTATTCATTCATTTGAGAAAGACAAAGAATGACTTGGGGTGTGGGGGGAGAAGCAGAGGGAGAGGGCCAAGCAGACTCTGTGTAACATGCAGACCCCAACATGGGGCTCAATTCCAGAACTCTGAGATCATGACCTGAGCCAAAATCAAGAGCAGAACGCTCAACTGACTGACCCACCCAGGCACCCCCAATATTACTATATTCTTACTAATTTATGAGTAGTAGTTTACTGGTTGGCTTCAATAACTTAAAAAAATAAGATAATTAACATTTTTAATTACAAAAACTAATTCTGCCAGCTACTCATAGTCATCAAAAGTGTATCATCTAATTCAACACAATCTTTTTAGCATTAATTTAAAAAAATCAGGTGTTTAATCCAATCTGACTTTAGAATCCATCATCACTGTGTAACAAACAACATTTAAAATTTACTTTTCATATTAATGAATACATTTTCTACCTTTTAAAAAACCTAAGGTATTATATCTGGTTAAAAACAACAAAAGTAACTTTAAATCAAGCAACAAATACTTAGGCATTTTCCTGGTTCTTTGAACTGAAATGTTGTAGTGACTATGGAAAAACTGAGAGTGATTTTCTTAGTGAAATTATGAGTATTTAATCAAAATACTTTTTTTTGCAAAACCAATTTTGTAATCTGATTTTTTTGTAACAGAAACTACACTAATGTACTTTTGAATAATTTATAAAATACTTAAATGACATACTTTATATATAATAAAACTCAAAGAAATAACTGTTGTTACTAATTTAAAAGCAAAGATATAAGTATCTAAGTCTAAGGTAAACAAACAAAGAAGTTATTCTCTAAGTGTTAGTGCAGAACTGAAGAAAACCTTACCAATAACATAGGGCACTATTTAAAACAACTCAGCTTCTCCAGCACTAAATTAACTGCCTCTTTTAATATATTACTTTTTAATCCTAAGAAACTCTGGTAAGTCAAGTCATGGCATATAAATAGAAGTTAATAACTTTAGAGTTCTAGGGGAGCTACACTGGAAATAATATCTAACTACATCATGACATTAAAAGAAGGACTTTACTAATGACATCCAAACACTGTTATTCAAATAATGCCACTTATGTTTTATACTGATAAAAATGTTATATAAAGAAACACTAACTTTTCTCCGTTGCCCCAGGCAAACAAGGTGCCATCCTTACTAAAAGTATAGACTTTGCCATTTTTCCCAGATTCCCTGAAAATGACAAGAAAAAAAGTTTAATAAGCATTATTTTTCAAAAAAAGTGATTAAAAATTTACAATCTTACTACTAATTTAATGATTATGAACACACATAAATTTAAGAAGTAATTCCAAAATGCTTTAGTCTACCAAATGCCTTATCTCTTAAAATGCAGTGCCAACAACCACTGTAAAGTAAGGTGGAAACTGATGTTACATCAACAGATCAATCTTAAGAAGAAAAGAGAGCCCTTTTGGGTGAATAACTAGTTTGTGTGAAAACTCAAAAATGTAAGTGTACATGGAAATCACCAGCTGTCAGCCCTAATCTTGAGAGGGCTGAAGGATTTCAATATGGAGACTTTGTGAAGAATGCCCCAGATCACCTGCATACCAACCTAACTATGGATAGAATACCCTCAAGTAACCAATAAGTGCCCCTGGATTTGAAGGACAAAGATCTTCCATCAATTTCTGAAGTACAGATACAAGAAGTGTAACAATAAGAGGATCTTCACATTAAACTGTGGATGCAAGATTCTCTATAAGAACAGACCTAGGAAATCAGACGTCTTGTCAATAATCTATCCAATGATCAAAACTCTACGTACTGTATCTCTCAACTGGAGATGGCTACTAGGAGTACATCTTCCAGCAATAAGGAACACACAAACAGAAATGTGTATATAGGCACATGCAGAAGTGTAGTCACATAAAACCAGAACTTCATCAGCTAACAACCATTTGAATTATTAAATAACAAGCACTGAGAACTGACCAGGACATCCCCCTTAAACTGGATACTATCTTCACATTACTAATTCATCTGAAGATGGTATCTGTGTTTCTGCAATCACATAATAATGGTAGCTTATATTCAGCTTGTGGTTACTGAAACGTTATTTTTAGTCCTCTTCTCACATAAACAACTATGACCAAGAAGTCCTCCATCTTCCACCTGTGTTGCAACTTATTTCATTTAATACCCAGTCCTTGCATATACAGGTTTTTAAAAGCTCCCCATGTCACTGTAGTGTGCAGCCAAATTTGAGAGGCACTCATCTAAAATCTCGACTAAGGTCACAGGAATCAACTTTGGGGGGGGATCACACTAACCTTAAGATGGGACACTTTGAGCATTGGGAAGAAAAGAAATCATGAGTCCATATTGATATATGCAAGTCTATCCTTTCATTCTTATGCTGAAAAAAAAAAACTTGGTTTCTAATGATTTTTAATGTTATATATTTATTTATTTATATCATACAATGGATTTAAAATGGCAGTATCAATTTTCTGTTACCAAGAAAACAACTGAATGCATTTCAGAATTTTGCATGTCATCATATGGTTATGCCACCAACTTAAACTTGGTACTTTTATTATAATTTTCTGTTTACCCATTCATTCTTTATTTCTAGGAAAAAATATATCTGTATCTACCTAGATATATATATATATATTTTCTATTTCCTTCCTTTCCTATACCTTTTCCATTCTCTGACTTCATGAAGACTATAGCCAGTGGTTTGGTTATCACATTTGCAAGTTTTTCTTCATCCCCCAAGATAAGATTCTTCGAAGCTAAAGGCTTGAACTCAAATATACTAATGTCTACACTTTTTCTTTTAAACATGCTGAACTATTATTTTCACATCTAAAGATTGATCATTTTTCTCGATAAAGATTATGCATTCTTTCCATCTTCTGTTGATATTACATAACACACCCCAAGAAACCAGCCTATCTGTTCTTTCTTTCTTGTTCAGAATGTAACAGCAAAAAAATAATTTAGGATATATCATATAGTTCCCCATAACCTCAGTCAACAATATAAACCTTACCTTGGAAACAAAGTGCTTTCTGTAAAATGTGGTGGTCCATTTATCATGTACAGTCCTTCTGATCCTCGGACTAAAGAAACAAAATGGAAAAAACCACCATCAGTTAATAAATACTCAGTAATCACAAATATTTTAAAAAACAAAAAGCTTTCAGGGGCACCCGAGTGGCTCAGTCGACCGAAGCATCTGCCTTCAGTTCAGGTACTGGGGTCCTGGGATAGAGTCCCGAGTCAGGCTCCCTGCTCAGTGGGGAGCCTACTTCTCCCTCTCTTTCTCCCAACCCCTGCTCATGCGCGCTCTCACTCTCTCAAATAAAATCTTAAAAAAAAAAAAAAAAGCTATCAAAGTATCAATGAAATTATTAAACATTTCCTAGAACTATAGAATGTTAGCATTAAAAGGCTTTTTCAATAAATAAATAAATAGGTACATTTTTCTTAACCCTATTGCATGAAATCCTGCAACTGCTGGGAAATCAATAGGTACTGCAATGGAATGAATATTTATGTCCCCCCACAAATTCTCATGTTGAAATACTTATCCCAATGTGATAGTATTTGGAACTGAGGAGTAGTCTGGAACTTTTGGAAGTAGTCTGATTCATGAGGGTAGAGACCTCATAAATCAGATTAGTGCCCTTCTAAGTAGAGCTCCAGAGAGCTAGCTAGTTCTCTTTCTGCCATGTAAGGATATAATAAAAAGTTGGCAGTCTGCAACCTGGAAGAAGAGGATATAGAAAGCAGGGTAGCTGTGTGCTTTATTAAAAAAAAAAAGCAAACAAACATAAAAATACAGAATATATTCAAAGTTCTTAAAAAAGTAAGGTATTATTAATATATTTACAATTTCTCAAACTAAGAGAACAAGTGGGATGAAACACATTTACTATGTTTCCAATAACAGTAAAATCCTAAAAACTAAAATCAGAAGAGAATTCAAGATTAAACAAAAACATCGACAGAATTATATATTTTTATTTATTTTTTTAAAGATTATTTATTGATTTGACAGAGAGAGACAGTGAGCATAAGCAGGGGGAGCAGCAGGCAGAGGGAGAGGGAGAAGCAGGCTCTTCACTGAGCAGGGAGCCCGATGCAGGGACCCGGAACCCTGGAATCATGGCCTGAGCTGAAGGCAGATGCTTAATGACTGAACCATCCAGGTGTCGTAGATTAATTATATATTTTTAAACAGCTGACTTAGAAGCTTCTAAAGCTGAATCAAAGAAATTGATTTGTTCATTTGAAAAAATGCTTCCTGAGCAAAAATAAAAACTACCTCCCAAACCTTATGTAGAGTACTGACGATACAACAGGGAGGAAAATCAGCCTTGTCCCTGACCTCATTAATCACATAATCAGTCAAATACAGGGAATTCTGTAAGTGTGCTTAGTGCTATAAAGTAAAGATTTATGGAGCTAATCCAGTGAATAACAGGGAGTTTTGATCTAAAAATGGAAGGTTAGGGAAAGTGTCCAGGAGTACAGGATTTGTGTGCTGAGTTCTGGAGGATGGATAGTAGTTAACAAGCAAAGAGAACAGCAACAAGTGCAAAAACTCCATGGCAAAAGAGATGATAGAGCATCAGAAGCAACTAAAGGCCTTTATGGAAGTAACTGAGCTGGAGAAGAAAACAGGGCTCGGACCAAGCACGATCTCTTGTGGCCTAAGTTAGGCAATGTTGGTCTGTGGCCTAAGGTGGGAAACTTCTAAAGGGTTTTAGGCAAAAATTTTTTTTTAAAGATTTTATTTATTTATTCAACAGAGAGAGAGAGAGATCACAAGTAGGCAGAGAGAGGGGGGAAGCAGGCTCCCCGCTGTGCAGAGAGCCCAATGTGGGGCTCGAGCCCCGGACCCCTAGATCATGACCTGAACCAAAGGCAGAGGCTTAACCCACTGAGCCACCCAGGTGCCCCTAGGTGAATTTCAAGAACCAGTTTTGCATTTTGAAAAGGTCAATCTGGTCCAGCATAGAGAATAAACTGGAAGAAAGACTGGATAAGACTATTCAAGACAGTTCTGCAGTGGTCCCACAGGAGAGTGTGGATACTTGGACTGGTGGGGTGCTGTGGAAATGGTGAGTGTGTGTTCAATATTTAAGAGATAAGACTGGCAGAACCTGGTGATGAGTTACTATTTTGTCAGCTAAAATTCTTTCTAGCAGCAACAGTTAAACACTGAAAAGAAGAAAAACTTATACTAAGGTTCATGGTTGTAATTCTATCTGCTTCCTTTTCTGCCAGCTGTTCACAAATCTTCCACTCTTACCTTTAGTGAGAAAGCAGCACAATTGGTAAACAGGGCCACTCTTGGCTCCATTTTCCTTCTCAAGGTACAGTTCTCATAACACTGATTTTCTTTCTTTCTTTCTTTCTTTTTTTTTAAGATTTATTTATTTGACAGACACAGAGAGGGCGAGAGAGCACTGGGGAGAAGAGAGGGAGAACCAAGCTCCCCATGGAGCAGGGAGCCTGATTCAGGGCTTGATCCCAGGACCCTGGGACCATGACCTGATCCAAAGGCAGACACTTAACCAACTGAGCCACCCAGGAGCCCCATCATTACACTGATTTTCTACCCGAGAATTAACTAGTTCAATTTTCAGATATTGAAAGTAATATAACTTATGGTCCTAAAGTAAGTAATTTAAAGTCAGGAAGTTATTAAGGAAAAGAACCACTGATGAACAAGACAAAAAAAATCTATGCCCTCATGGAGCTTCCACTCTAGTGGAGGGACCAAGATAAATAAACACACAACTAAACGATGAGTTGCTTGTTAGATATCCACAAGTACATAAGTCCATACCATGTTTCCTCACATGCAAGCACTAGACTGAATGGTCAAACTGTTACAGGTCATTTGGCCTTGAATAGAATGAAGCCTAGCGAAGTGTTCTGCGTGTATCAAGATCTAAACTTGTAACACTACACAGTTTACAAGGCAAGGCTCTATATGATCTGGTCCCTTCACAGCTGTGTGCTAGGCATGAGGGATTTTAAAAAATGAATCCATAACTGCATTCAAGGCAACAATTTCAAAGGAGCTCAGTCTATTGCTATGCCTTGAATGAAACACTGAGATTTTAAAACTATGAACTATAATTCTCTAGCATCAAAATTCTCAACTGCTTCTCAGTTTTTTGGCTAAGATCAAGTGTAGCATCAAAATTCTTTTATTACACAGGCAAAACAGTGCTATTTCTCATCACCGAATCATTTGCTGTAATATAAGGTACAACTCATTAGCATTTAGAATAGGCCATTCTTTTTTTTAACCCACTGAGCCACCCAGGCGCCCCCAGGCCATTCTTTTCTTAATACTATAATAACAGCTTTAACAAACACTTATCTCAGGGTTTAATAAAAAGTGAATTTACCAAATTAGGGAGTTTAGTTTCCAGATTACACTTTAATACTAGGCTACATACAATTGTAGGCCTAATGAGGTCCCTCCCACAAGCTGCTATTGTGGTTTAACACACTAAGGGCTCTCTTACAAAATTTACATATAGGCCTAGGAAAATAAAACAGCGTATCGTCAGTGAAGTCCCAATGAAGCTGCAGTGTAATGAGAAAATGTGCCACAAGATGATGCAATCAAACCATGTTCTGTTTTAACTGCTGACCCTGAGAACATAACGCCTGAAGCAACTGGCAAAAAAAGAAAAAACAAGCTTTATCGATCTCATCTCAGCCTCTTGTGTTCTCATGAACTTGGAACTAGTGACTTGGTCCTCTATATTTGTTCATTTTTCTATTATCAGAAACCACAATGTTATAGTTGGGGTGAAATTCAAAGTTTTTGTACATTTTACGGTTGACCCCTGAACAACACAGGGGTTAGAAGTGCTGAATCCGGTGTAACTCAAAATGTGTGAATAACCTGACTCCCCCAAATATATAACTACTAACAGCCTACAGCTGACCAGAAGCCTTACTGCTGATATAAATGATTAACACATACTTTGTATATTTCATATCTTCATACCAAACTAAGGTGGAAAACTCCAAAGGATCTACTACAGACCGTTTACCACCCACATCATTCAAATGTTGAAACTTAATCCCTGATGTGGTGGTATCTGGAGATAGGCCTCTGGGAGGTGATTAGAATCAGGACAGCAGAGCCCCCAGGAATAGGATTAGCACCCATATAAAAGAGATTCCCAGAAGCTCCCCCACCTCTCTTAGCCCTATGAGGACACAGCAGACAATGGCTCTCTTTGGATCAGTAAACAGGTTCTCACCAAACAATCAAATCTTCCAGTACCTTGAATAGACTTTCCCAGACTAGAAGTATGGGAAATAAATGTTGTTTAAGCCACCCACTCTATTTTTATTACTGGAGCCTGAATGGCTCCAGTAATAAAGACTAAGACAGAGTAGCAGTGAGAAACAAAAACTACTTAACCCACCCTCTTTCATACAGATTGTTAACTCAAAATCTTAAAAGGCAACATTCGACAGAAAAGTCTGTGTAAGAAGTGTCACTCTTGAGTGTCACTCAAGAAGCATTCAGTCCCATATGGTTTTCAGTTCCTGGTTTTAGTATGTTTCTGGAGAAGCAAAATCTTGAGTGAAATTGATCAACTTCTTTTCAACATGAACATGTTCACATTCTAAATAAAGAGTTTTAAAACAAAAATCCAAAAAGTTGTATGTTCTGATTCCATTTATATAACATTCTTGGAATGACAAAATCACTGAGGATAGATCAGTGGCTGCCCATGGTTAGAGTGGAAAGAAGAGTATGACTATAAAAGGGTAGCATCTTTTTCTTCTTCTTTTAGAGAGAGAGTGCGTACAGTGGTGGGTACGGGGTAGGGGTTGCGCAGAGAGACAATCTTATGTAGGCTCCACACCCAGGGCAGAGCCTGACGCGGGGCTTGATCTCACCCAAGAGTTGGATGCTCAAATGGATGAGACATCCAGGATCCTCAGGGTAGCATATTCTTTGTGATGATGCAGCAGTTCTATATTATGACAGTGGTGGTTACATGAATCTACATATGTGATAAAATTTCTTAGTACCATATATACACACAAACTGGTGAAATCCAAATAAGGATTATAGTTTAGTAAATACTACTGTACAAGCACCAACTTCCTAGTTTTAATAATGTACTTTGGTTATATATTATCACTGGAGAAAGCTAGGTGAAGGGTACACTAGGAACTCCCTTTATTGTTTTCAAGACTTTTTAATATATATTGTTTAAGACTTTTTATAAGTCTTAAATTATACCAAAATATAAGGCTTTATAAAAGACCACCATTTTTTATAATGCTTTTTCAAAATATGGCAAGAAATTAAACCAATCAAAAGTCTGGAAAAAAGTCTTTCTTTCCTTTCCTTTTTTTTTTTTTAAGATTTTGTTTGTTCGAGAGACACACAGAGGGAGAGTAAGAGGGAAAAGGAGACCGCCCGCTGAGCAGGGAGCCCAACGTGAGGCTTCATTCCAGGACCTTGAAATCATGACCCGAGCGGAAGGCAGATGCTTAACCGAATGAGCCACCCAGATACCCCTGGAAAAAAGTTATTCAAAATTTCTCAAGAATGGATTTGCTTGGGAACACCAAATAAAAGTGTTTCATTAAAATAAAAAATTGGGGGCGGCTGGGTGGCTCAGTGGGTTAAAGCCTCTGCCTTCAGCTCGGGTCAGGATCCCAGGGTCCTGGGATAGAGCCCGGTGTCAGGCTCAGCGGGGAGCCTGCTTCCCCCCCACCTGTCTCTGCCTGCCTCTCTGCCTACTTGTGATCTCTGTCAAATAAATAAACTCTTAAAAAAAAAGAAAATAATAAATAAAATTAAAAAAATTGAATAGATCAAGATTTTTGTACTAAGATAAAACAAAGTCCATGAGACAAAAGTACAAACCAGAGCTACTTTAAAACTGGTGGTACTGGTGGTTATATTCTTATATTCTTATAACAGATATGTCTATTTTAGGGGGACTAATTATCAATTGAATTCATCATAAAAATCATATTGGGTCACTACAGTCTTGTTCATACATACAATCACTTTTTTTTTTTTAAAGATTTTATTTATTTGACAGAGATCACAAGTAGGCAGAGAGGCAAAGGGGGGGGGAGAGCTGGCTCCCCGCCAAGCAGAGAGCCCGATGCAGGGCTCAATCCCAGGACCCCGGTATCATGACCTGAGCCAAAGGCAGAGGCTTTAACCCACTGAGCCACCCAGGCACCCCTACAATCACTATTTAAAGCAAATATTTTATTTCACACCTCCTTACACAGAAGCACAACTAAAATGCTTAAATAATATAATAACAACAAGCATAACTAAAATGCTTAAATAAAATAACAAAGTGCTGTAAGACATTTTGGAACCACTAAGATACTTCACTGGTTTTAATCAGTTTCAGTAACTTATACAAGAATAAATGGGTATACACAGTGTATTAGAAGACACAAAATCAGATTCATAACAGAACATAAATTGTATTACAAGTTAACAAAAGCAAAAATATAAATATGAATTCAAAAGTTTTCAGTAATGAAAACAATTTTTCTACATGACTTTTTATGAGGAATTCATTTTATTTATTTTTATTTTTTATTTTTTAAAGATTTTTATTTATTTGACAGACAGAGAGAGATCACAAGTAGGCAGAGAGCGAGGGGAAGCAGGCTCCCCGCTGAGCAGAGAGCCCCACGCAGGACTCGATCCCAGGACCCTGAGATCATGACCTGAGCTGAAGGCAGAGGCTTTAACCCACTGAGCCACCCAGCCACCCCGAGGAATTCATTTTAATTAGAAATGACTGAATGCAAAACATTGAATAGACTTTAGAGATAGTTTAATATAGTGTACTGAGAGCTGCTATGATCTGTTTTTAATGATCTTCCCCTGTAATCAAAGGGGATCTGAAAACATGCTCTATTAGAAAGAAAAACCTAGAACGTGAACAGCTCTTTTCAGTAAAGTGACAAATAAATGCCAGAGTTTCACACAGAAAAACTGTTTAAAATGAAGAATATTAAATATTGTATTTAAATATTCGTTTTAAAAATTAGTAGCCTTTCTGGATACTCATATACCATCTACTGCTCTAGGCCTGAATTAATATGAGAAAACCACTAGGTTTCAACAAACAAGGGTTCTATGCCAGGGATATGGTGATCATTATAATGGGATACTTTTTCCTATCCTTACATCCACTGCAGTACCTATCAATGTAGGGCAATGGCTCCATTTTGAATAAATTAACTCAGCGGTCTCAACCAGGCAAGCTGGTTAGAAATATGGGTTTCAGGGACACCTGGGTGGCTCAGTTGGTTAAGCAGCTGCCTTCGGCTCAGGTCATGATCCCAGCGTCCTGGGATCGAGTCCCACATCGGGCTCCTTGCTCGGCGGGGAGCCTGCTCCTCCCTCTGCCTCTGCCTGCCACTCTGCTGTGTTCTCTCTCTCTCTCCCTCTCCCTCTCTGACAAATAAATAAATTAAAAAAAAAAATGGGTTTCACATAAGGACCACTGTTTTACATGCCTGGCATCCAGAATCCACCTTCTAGAAGACTCTAATTTTCCAGGGAAAATTGTCCAAGCGTGAGAATATAATTTGGTCCTGGTGATTCGATTAACAACTGAATGGTTCAAAGATAAGCAAGATCAAGCCAAGCCAAACGGACGGCACTGAGACTGGCAAAAAACGTGCTTTCCTTTGGGGCTGCTGAGCTGGTTGAATGTAAACATGCAGAACGTTAGCCTGAGAATGAATTTTGTTTTAAACATTTACTTATTTATTTATTTAGAGAGTGCACACATGCAAACTGGAGGAGGGGCAGAGGGAGAGAGAGATGGAAAAAATCCCAAGCAGATCCCCTACAGAGCGCAGAGCCTAACTCAAGAGAGGCTTAATCTCATGACCCCGAGCACATGACCTGAACTGAAATCCAGTCAGATGCCCAATGGATTGAGCTACACAGGTGTGCTTTGGCTTTTTATCATTTCCAATTAAAAGTTATGTCTAACAAAATTTACTGAACAATGTCCAAATTATTTTAAACTCTAAAATTCCATGAGTCTAAGTTTAAAAAAAGATGTTGGAAGTAAAAGAATCTATTATTGGCTGAAATATCTATGCTAACAATGTTTACAAAATTAATCTGTGTGTTTAAGTAAAAGAAAAATGGACCATGGAGTTGAATGACTAAATATAATCCTGATTCTGCCAACTTGGAATATCAATCTCTCTGGGCCTCCATGAATATGAGAATATGAGGAACAGAAAGACTAGTTGACCTTTAAGCTCTTACAAAGTCCTTGATTTTAAGCATTATAAGAAAATTGTCATTCTTAGTTAATTTGACTGTAAATGAAGTGATGATCCTTCATTAACTTATTCCTCCATCAAACATTTAGAGTGTCTATTGTTTACCATGCACTGTACCTGGTACTGAGAAGTCAGGGAGGAGTAAAACTCTGCCCCCACTACCAAGGAGTTCACAGTCTAGCAGGGCAGAAAAGCATCTAAACAACCAGATAATTAACCTATGTGGAAAAAAAAAATTCAAGTATATATGAAGTACAAAAATAGCTTAGGACTGACTGATCATCTGGGAAGAGTGGAAAAAAACTTCACAAAGCAATTATGTTTGAAATGAATTTTAAAGATGAAAAGAAGTAAGTCAAATCAAGAGGAACAGGATAGTCCTAGATTGAAGAAGTTCATTTTTCAAGGGTTTTACAAGCAGTTTTTTATAAGCAGTTCAATATTAATGGAGAACAAGCCGGAGGGGGGGGGGACGGGGAGGGGGACGCAAAGAGCCTTTCAAGGATTATGAAGGGTTCCACATTCTATGCTAAACTGGAATTTACCCTGTAAGCATCAAGAAGACCCTGTAAGGATTTTTAAAGGAGAAAAATTTATAGATAATTTTAATGTACTATTTTTTATTAGAGTTCAAACAAGCATTTAGTATTCCAAAAATGTGAACATACAAGATATCTTTATGAAGCCAGAGGGAAAAAATTCATTTAATTATGTAATTATGCCTTTTAAAACAGTATCTGCCTGGCATAATCACCTAACAAATTATAGTCAGCATTTGATAAATATCTGATGAAGGAACTGCCTTAGCCAGACTGATGAGTGGACGTGGTGCTTAATAATAAAGATCTTAAAATGCAGAATGGGAAAAAGTGCAAATTTTTAAAGGTTCCTTTCAAGTCTCAAGGGGACATGACCCCCTTCCTCAAAAGGAGACAACCTTTCTGTTAATGACTTTCTCCCTTCTACATAAGCTGTCCACGACTTTTAAATTTATTTATTTGTCAGAGAGAGAGGGAGAGAGAGCTAGTGAGCACAGGCAGACAGAGTGGCAGGTAGAGGCAGAGGGAGAAGCAGGCTCCCTGCCCAGCAAGGAGCCCGATGTGGGACTCGATCCCATGTCCACGACTTTTAAAAAGCCTCTATTCTTTTCTTTCCCAACACTCCTCTCTTTATTTGATAGTCATATGAGAATCCCAACCGTTACTGTAGTCCAGTCTTCTCGGACACAGTCCAAGACTAAGCTAATTATCTTTTCCAAAATTATAAACTCTAACTCCACTTCAATATCTCAGGAATCCTCTCATGTTCAAATTCGAAAATGCTCATAACCATTTCAACATCAAACGTTGCCAGATCATTTCTATAATATTCACTGCTGCAATCCCAGAGCACACTTTCATCACTTTAAATCTGCACTAATACAGTTCTGCTCTCTCTATTCTATTCTCTATTCTAATCTAAGTGAAGCAAGGAGCACAGAATTTGGTATTACTTAAGTTCATGTGTATTTAATATGTGTGCTCATTCTAGGGACTTAATCATTTGTTTTTGTTTGTTCCTTATTAAAGGGATAAGTGATTTCTCACTGTCAACAAGGTCTGTCACCAGATGAGGGTTCGTATTCACCAGTGCTGCAGACCGGGGTAACAAATTCAACCAGCACTTTTTGATCTTATCTTCCTTCCCCAATTCCAGTGGAACTTGAAGCGACAGGGAGGAATGATGGATGGGCCAAAAGGGTGGGGAATGCTGGGGCCCAGAGGCGGGAGCTTCACTTCCGATTGCCACGCTACACCAAGAAACCCAAAAGGCCTTCGAGATCTTCCACAACCCACAAGGAAAAGTGCATCAGACACCAATACTTCTCGGGTTATCCCCAAGAGCAAAGACACAAAAAGAAAGTGCTCTGAAAAACAGTCCCTCGCTTGTTCAGGACTCACCTGTCAGGAGCGGCGTGGACGGCGCCATCTTGTCCCGGAAAAAGAAACCCACGCGCTTGGGTCAGAGTTCACGAGGGCCAAACCCGGCCCCTACACGTCTCTTCAAGCGTGGAAACCGCGCAGAGCTGTTTCCGGTATCAGAAGCCTCGGGGCCAATTCACTTCCGGTTGGAGAGAGTAGCGGAAAGGAGCCCGAAAGCGCACGCGCAGCTCCGGGGCAACACTTTTAAGAGCGTCGGGAGGCTAAGCTTCGTCCTCCCTCTTCTGTTTCAGCAGGCGGATCCCGCGCTTCCGCGGGGCGGATCCCGTCCAGTGCTGACGTTGGCAGCCGAACCCGAAGTAGTTCGAGGTTACGGACGGCACTGCCCGGTTGTTGCGTTGCATTTCCTTCCTCTTTCACTCCACGCTCCCGGAGGCGGCCAGAGCGGCGGCGCAAGAATATCCCGGCGGCCTGCTGTCGTCCCGCGCGCCAGCCTCTCGGCCGGCCAGTCCGGCGTCGTCAGTCAGTCGGCGGCCCGCGCCCCGCTAGCGCTCGGCACTCGTGCTCGCTTAGCCCAGGCCCAGCGGCCGGAGCTAGTGCCCCGCCTGAGAGCCTCCTAGCTCCGGCGGCGCAGGCACCGGGAGCAGAGCGTCGCGGCGGCCCAAGGGGAGGCGAGCGAGCGCGTCCAAGGGGTGCCGGGGGCAGGTGGTGGCGCCGCGAAGATGGTCGCCAAGCAGCGAATCCGTATGGCCAACGAGAAGCACAGCAAGAACATCACCCAGCGCGGCAACGTCGCCAAGACCTCGGTAAGGAAAGGGCAGGCGCCCCTCGGTCCGCCAGCCCAGGCTCAGGCCCGGGTCGTAGGGCCGCGTCGAGTTCGCCCCGAGACCCGAAGCTAGGGGACCGGGGCCGCGAGCTGGACGCTAAGTTGGCGGGGGCAGGCTGGGGCGGGGTGGGGGAGGTTCGGGAAAGTGGGGGCCGGAGCTTGGCGGTTCGGGAACGCAGGGGAAACCTGTGAGTTGAGAGGACCCGGCCACCTGGACTGAGGTGTAGGCTGCAGGAGCCCGGGGCCGGAGCGGGGTTTTGCATTTGAAAAGGGAATCTTCATTTTTACAGAGAAATGCTCCTGAAGAGAAGGCGTCTGTAGGACCCTGGTTATTGGCTCTCTTCATTTTTGTTGTTTGTGGTTCTGGTAAGTGTTTGGGGGCTACCATTGGGTAGGGCGTTGGATGTACGGTTTGGGATGACGTGGTGACCCATAAGTAGTGACTCCTACCAGCGTAGTTCTCAACTTACCTGTCGGGAGCCCCACATAAATCTCTTTCATCTGAACCGAATTACTTGTCCCACATATGCGCAGAGGGTGGTGCTCCAGAAACTTCTCACAGGTTGATTTGTGCTCACAGGAGATCAGAAAAAGAGGTCAGGTCCTTAGTTAGTAATGATCAAGTTGGAAGAAATTTAGACCAAAACAAAAAAGCCTCACGGAATGAGAATTCAGAATGTTTTGCGCCTCATTATTGATACATTTGAAAAAAAGCTTAGGCACATGATGTATGTTATGGACGTTGAACTTAGTTTAATGTGTCCCAGAATCTAATGTCTTTATGTCAGAATTGGGTATATTTTTTAAAGTAAAGAAAGCTCTTGCAAAGAATTGATTCTGTATAAAGGAAGTGGACCTGACTGGAAACTTAAAATATGAGATAAATGTTTTTAGATTAAAGAAACGATTGACATATGGTAGGAAAAATAAGTTATTAGGTTAACCTGCTGTTAAAGTAATGGATTCTTGCCTCTACAAATTACAGAATATCTTTTCCTCTCCATTTATTATCTTCATTTATTATTAAATGGAAATTGTTGTATATTAAGTTGTTGATATTGAAGTACACGTTTTTGTTTTTTACATTCTGATATTCTAAAGTTACTGAGGTTTCTCTTAAACATTTCACTTTGCCTCCTTCCTAAACTTAGTAGTTAGAAGCTTTCTTGATAAATGGCTAAGAGCCAAGCAATTTATATAACCTAAGGATTATCAAATTTCAGCTTTGTGAGAATGAGGAAACATGATTATATTACATGCCAGGCTTAGAAGGACACTTAATATTTGGGGGATAAATCAAAATAATTCTATGCTAGAAAACCTGTTTGCTTTGGTGCTTGAAGTTCTTTCTGAAATGACTGCATATTGCAAAATCTCTTGGACCTTTAGACATAAAATTCAGAGAAGCTGAAGTTTAAAAATATAATTTGACATCCAGTTGTTTAGAATAGGCATGTCTTTATTTTTTTTATTTCAGTGAAGTTGCATAGCATTTACAAGTAATTGAAAAGGTGCTCTTGGGTTCTTGTGAACTACCTTAATAAGTATTTATCGTGCCAGACTTATTTATTCAAAGCATGCTTACTAAAACATTTGCTCTTTCTCTTTACAGCAATTTTCCAGATTATTCAAAGTATCAGGATGGGCATGTGAAGTGACTGACCTTAAGATGTTTCCATTCTCCTGTGAATTTTAACTTGAACTCATTCCTGATGTTTGATACCCTGGTTAAAAACAATTCAGTAAAGCATCCTGCCTCAGAATGACTTTTCATATCATCCTTCATTTGTCATTCCAAGGTTTCTTCACAAGTCATTCCAAGTTTTCTAGTCCATACCACAGTGCCTTGCAAAAAAGCACCACATGAATAAAGCAATAAAATTTGATTGTTAAGCTACAGTAGTGGACCCTACTTATTCAGTCAGTAAAGAGTAAATTTTTTTAATGTGGTTATTAAAACAGTATCCAATATAGATAATTAGATTAAATTTGTGTAGACAGGGTCTAGATTTTGTTAACCCTAATGTGTAAATGCAATTAGCTAATTTAAAATTTGGAGTTACGATTTTTATATAACTAGGTACTTTATTACTGTATCTTGAATTGAAAGCACACTCCCATATAGGGGTCGTGTAACAGTCCTGTAATAAAGTGCTTATAATGGAACAACTACACAGCCTAGTTTTCCCATAACCTTTAGCACCTAAATTTTTTAAAAGCTTCTAAATGCTTAATATAAAGGGAGATGCTTATAAGTACAACATCTGTTTTAACAATATTATTTCTGTTACACTACCTTGGATTTTGCATGAGTAATTATACTAACCTGAAAGACCATAAGAAAACAACTTGATTGAGCATTTTGTAACTTAATGAGTCAATTTATTTTCACTAAAAGCTACCATGGTTCAGTAGAGTCAGGGAAAGTATGTCACCATTAAATTCACCAAAATTATTTTAATATATCAAAGGGGTCTACTATGCTAGACAACATTTTAGGGAAAAGTACTACTAAAACTGGGTGTCTCATCAGGACATACTGATGAGTCCAATGTGCCATAAAACATCTTAGCACATTAATAGCACTTTTAATACCAAAAAAGGCACATCAACTAAAAACTTAGTTTGGGAATAATTTTCTAGATCTATGATTAAAATTTTGTTAGGGTACTAGATATATCAGACTAAAGTGCCATCTGGAATTAAATGGATTTACTGATAAGGATCAGTGTTTAGTCTTCCCTTTGTTTTATAATTCTATAGGTTATGATCAAAGTTTCTTTTTACTAATGGTAAGGGTGAGAAGGCAGGTTTTGGGTTTTCTGGTACTGGAAAATTTAAAGTTTTAGGTTATTTAAATATGTAGTCATAACTTGATTTAAAAAAACACGAGAGTGTATCAGTGAATTGGAAAGAAAGCTGCTCATTTGCTTTGTTAATTGTCTCAGGATATCTCTTTTAAAATAAACTCTTAAGAGGAACAGATGGGTAATCTACCTAGTCATGCACAGTCTGAACCTCAGAGCTTCTGATACCCCTAAATACAGGGGCAGAGTGAGGGAGAGGAGCAGGTAAGAATGTTTAGGAACTAAACTACTCAAGAATAGGGAAAGAATCAACTGACCTTGGATCAGCAGGGTTTTATCTGTATTGTTAACCTGCCTTTCTCACCCAGGAAATCAACCCTAGACTTGTTTCCCTCTTCGAAGCAAGTGTCTTGGTTGACTAATTCTATTTTATTGTAACTTTAAAAATGAAAGTTTTTGTTCTAAATTTATAGCAGGTGCCTTATTCTTTGCTTTGAGTGAAACCATTCCATATCCCCTGGTTTACTATAGATAATTGGCTTTAAGATGTTAGGGTTTTTTTGTTTTTTTTTTTTTAATTGTACATGTCTTTATTGACTGTTAAATTGCTATAGCTAGCAATCATTTTACATATGTAAAGTTGCATTCCCTTTGTATTTCATGTGTAATTTCCTAATTGAGTACATTTTATATTAAGGATGGATTATGCATGTTTGGGTCAATGAAAGCTATGTCTTACTTGATTTGTCCTTCAAAAATAAAGTTCCCTGATTATTTGATGCCTTCTAAAAGGAAATGATTTTATAGATTTCTTATCGGAGTGTACTTTTTATAGTTAGTAGAAAATTATTTTAAAGAATGCCTACTATTATGTTGTACTTGAGTTAAGTAAGCACCTAGAGACACAGATTAAAAGTTTATAACTGGGAATAAGTAGCAAGAAATACATTAAAAGCACAGTGAATTAAATACTTCCTTTCCTAGGGTTTATCCTCATCTCATTAGCCAAGTCTCATTCGAGGAAAAATCAGTTCCTTTGGTCTCCCTTTCCCAGTTGAATTTTTGTCATGCAGTGTTGAACACAGTGTGATAATATTGGGGGGTTGTCTACATTATCCAATTACTCTTTGTCATTTACTTTTAACATTTCGAGGAGTTGTCAGTGATTTCATTGTATCCGTTGGGTTGTATATAATGTTACTCAAAATAATTGAGTGGGCTTCCAAAATAAGGAAAGCTTTTCATTGTAACAGGATGTATTGTAATGGGCTTTGACTTAACATCAAAGAAGTGTGTATCTGAATTCAACAGATGGACCATCGCTCTTCTCACTGAGGTTACTGGGGGTTTGCTGGCACAAAGAAATATCATGGAGATCTGGATTGTGTTCTTGGGAGGTTCATCATCAACAAAATTTTATTGCTCTTAGAGTATCTTAAAAATTTAGAGCCTCAAATTTTCCACTTAGAAATTGTTTTGACATTTGATTTGTCTTTACCTACTTTTTTAGTTTTTTAACATATTGAGATGCAAACCAGAACTTTAAGAAGCAGGAGTTGGGTTCAACAGCAAATTCTCTGTCACTTCCCTTAGAGAATCATTTCCTGTCAAAACTTCATCCCACTCTAGCTACTTGTACTGTGTTAGCTTCTAGTTGAATTAGAACAGAAATTTCCTAATTTGAAAAGACCAATAATGAGCAATAAAGGCTAGAAGCCAAGCTGAAGGGGAAAATTCAGCCATCTGGACTTAGTTAATTCAAAGTAAATTCATCTATAGTACAGAGTCCTAAAGATAGAAAGGACATGGGCAGTTTAGTCCAACTTCCCCGGTTTACAGGGGGAAAAAAGTTCATTTATTCTGTAAATATTGAGCTATGTGCCAGATACAGAGTTAGAGCTGTGAATACAGAGTCCCAGCACTCAAGTATTTTTCAGTCCTGTAGTGGGGGGAAAAGACCATAAAATGAAGACTATATTTGTGGTCAGTGTTTCAAAAGAAAAGTAAAATCAGATAAATGGTGTCCACTCTCTCAGAGCTCGTTGAGGTAGAACAGAAACTAGAATCAAGATTTCCGGACTCAGCTGTATCCTAGAGCAACCATAGGAATGACTGCAGAACGTCCACACACAACACTTCTGTTTTCATGAGCTCTTTACTTCTGCTTTTAGGAAAACCAGTAATTTTTGAAATTTTTTTGCATGTTGCAAACTTAAAAAAAAACTTGTCCTTTTATAGATGCAATGTCTTTTGAAAATGAATTTAAGTGACAAATTTACTGATACTTCCTGTACAGCACAAAAATAGATCAAATCAGTAATGTTATTCACTGTAACATACCCGAGTACATTTTTAAAAGGTATTTTGTTATATAAACTTACTGTACTTTGTTTTAAAATTTTTCATCTGTGATGTTGAAAAATCAGTCTGGTAGCCCCCCCCCCCAAAAAAGAGTCATGTGTCCTACATAGATTCTTTTTATTACAAAATTTCAGTGAATAAATCATGTGTGACTTTTTTTCACAGTGTGAACTTCTACTTCGGGATGCAGATAGAACAAATTTGCAGATTTAAATAAAACTATGATTTCAATGTCATTAAAAGCATTAGTTACAGGTTTTTCTTCTTTTTTCATTGTTATGAAGAAGTCTGAACCAGGGAAATGAAAATAACTGATTTTAGACCGAGAAGGAACTTTAGAGACTGTCTTGATTAGCCCTTTTATTTTACACTTGGGGAAATTATGGCCTAGAGAAGTGATCTTTCCCATTGACACTGAACATGAATGAACCATTGACAGAACAAGGATTAGATAACTAGTCTTGTGGTGACTAAATTGGCTCTTTTAATATGTTGAGTGCTAAAGAATTCTGATTCTTTAGAATGTCTTTATTTTTTTTTTAAGATAACATGTTAATCTCATGAAACCCTTAAGAGTTCTGTGAAGGTAAAATCTGAATACCTACTAAACTTCAGTGGCTTCCCGCTGCCACTGGAATGAAATATCTCTCTGATTTTTCCAGGAAACTTCACAGCATGGCCCAACCTACCTTTTCAGCTTTGTCTCCCACTGCTTCTCTCCTCAGTCAAGTTAGCCCAAAAAGTTCACTTTTCAAATACCTGTGCTCTAAGTGTTTTTGCTTATTTTCCCTACATTACAATACTACTTTCCCTTCAATATCTAGTTTAAGTATCACCTCTGTGAAGTTTTCCCATGTCATAGGAATTAGAAACTCTCTTTGGGATTGATGACTCTGGACCAGTTAGCATTTATTATGTTGCCATGTTTATTAGCGTTCTCAGTTTCCCAGCTAGAATATGGAAACCTTAAGAACAAATGCCATATTTTTTGTTCTTTTTTCATCTACTTCCACCACCCTTGAGGCTAGCATGAAATTTTTTTTTTTAAGATTTTATTTATGTATTAGCACAAGCAGGGAGGAGCAGAAGGAGAAGCAGTCTCCCTACTGAGCAGGGAGCCTAATAACACGTCTCAATCCCAGGACATTGAGATCACGACCTGAGCTGAAGGCAGCGCTTAACCAACTGAGCCACCCAGGGGCCCTGAGGCAAGCATGGAACTTTACACACATGAGGGGAGCTCAACATTTTAGATGAGTGATAAAGAAGAGCACCAAATGCCTTATCATATCAGAATAATCTTTAAGGTAAGAACATGTAAAATAATCCACCCCTGATATAAAAGCCATCCCAACTACTTCCAATCTTGGCAACCTCTGCTTGATGGCTGGGCTCAGCACCATAATCCAAGTTTACCCTTCAAATGAACTCTCTTAGGATAGGCTTGATGTTTGGAAATATATCAACAGTTGTATTTGTCCTTCAGGCATATTTGAGAACCATTCATTATAAGTGTCATTGAGAAAACTATAAAATGTGCTTTATAAAGAAGGCCGACACCTCACCACACCAGTCTGCCCAGTTATAAGGAAAGAGTCTGACAACACCGTTCAGAGCAGGTGCCTGTGGGCTGTTAGCCGTCCTCTGTCCCAGGCCCCATCCTATAGCACAGAAAGGGACAAGGACATCACAGTGGGCACCTTTCTCCAAACCAGCCCGCAAACCCAGATGGCTCTGTTCTTCCCAAACCAGATCCGTCCCTGAAAGGGACAGCTTATTCTCTTCACAGAGAAATTCCTTACAGCAAGGCCAAACCACACCGGTGAGCTTTTACCATGTCATGTGATTACCAAACCAGATCTCCAACATTGGACAAAGAAAACTCTCAGGGCCCACCTGGGAAAACATCATCCATGCAGCCATGTGGAAAACCACGTAATTCCTGACACCCAGGAGCACCGTGGGACTAGGATGAACCACCAAGATTCACGAGTTTGTGTTCTGTCTGACACTTGAGCCACCAATTAATGAACAACTGTAGACGCCAAGGTCCAAATGCATCTGGGATTGAGACAGAGCTGACAAAGCCCAAATAATAAAGATAAACACTGGCAATATCCAAGCATATTTCCACCTAGTTCTACCCTCGGTTACAGGTGCACAACTTCCTGTTAACCACAGATGGATTACGTGAAGAAGGAAGGTCTAACAGTTATTTCTGCTTGATTGAGAACAGCATCAGAATGCTTTTCAAGGGCCACCTGGCTGTCTCAGTCAGTAGAGCATGCGATTTGATCACAGGGTTGTGGGTTCGAGCCCCACTTGGGTGTAGAGATTACTTAAAACCTTTAGAGATGCTTGGGTGGCTCAGTTGGTTAAGTGTCTGCCTTTGGTCAGGTCATGATCCCGGTGTCTTGGAATCGAGTTCTGCATGGGGCTCCTTGCCAAGTGGGGAGCCTGCTTCTCCCTCTCTCTCTGCCTGCCTACTTGCCCTGCTTGTGCACTTTCTCTCTGTCAAACAAACAAAATAAAATAAAATCTTAAAAAAAAAAAAAAAGAATGCTTTCCAAGGCCAGATCCCTTTCTTTTCTAAACATTATGTTAAAGCCCATTTGTACTGACAAGTACATGCAGGGAAAGTGGACCAACGGAGTTTAATAACCAGCCTATGTCAATGGTCTTATCTATTACTCAGAGTGGGGCCAGCAGACCCACGGTAACCTGGAAGTCTGTTAGGATTATAGAATCTTGGGCCTCACCCAAGGCCCTCTGTATCAGAATTTTCATTTTCACAGGATCCTTAGGTAACTCATATACAAATTAAACTTTGAGAAGTGTTGAAGAGGTCTCAAAACCAGAGTTCTGGTTCTGAAACTAATACCTAACTTCCTTGGGCCTTGTTCTCTTTGCCTACAGAAAAGAAAGCACTTACCCCCTGTTTGATGCAACTGTTGTGAAAACTTGATGGTAAAAGCACTTTGAAAAGCTAAAATGCTCTACATAATAAGATCCACTAATTTTACGAACTGCAAAAACAAGATATCTCCCATAGGCTGAGGGGCCTTCCTCGTTGAAAACATAAAGTAACAGTAGCCTCTGTATTGGACTTGGCAGAAGTCACCTACTTCTTAGGGTCACTTGTTATTCATATATCTTGAACTAAATCTCCCCTTCCCAATCTTCTGCCTTCTGAATGGCTTTTCAAAACTTACGGGACTGTGAATCCTATCCAGCTAATCAGGATTGGAATAAGAAGACATATTACATTTGGAAAGCTGAAGAGAAACCGGGGGTGGGGGGGGTGGTGGTGGTACATGGGTCTCAAATGAGACTGAGCCACCCAGGCATCCCACCTTCGCTCATTTTAAAAATAAATGGGCATTGGGGCACCTGGGCGGCTCAGTGGGTTAAGCCTCTGCTTTCGGCTCGGGTCATGATCCCAGGGTCCTGGGATCGAGCCCCGCATCGGGCTCTCTGCTCAGCGGGGCGCCTGCTTCCTCCTCTCTCTCTCTGCCTGCCTCTCTGCCTACTTGTAATCTCTGTCAAATAAATAAATAAAATCTTTAAAAAAAATAAATGGGCATTAAGGAGGGCACATAATGTGACAAACATTGGGTGTTATACGCAACTGATGAATTATTGAACACTATGTCTGAAACCAATGATGTATTTTTTTATTAACGTATAATGTATTATTTGCCTGAGGGGTACAGGTCTGTGAATCATCAGTCTGACACATCTCACAGCACTCACCATAGCACATACTCTTGCCAGTGTCCATAACAAAACCACCTTCTCCCTTCCGCCCCCCTCCCCAACCCCACCCCCACTGCAACCCTCAGTTTGTTTCCTAAGATTAAGAGTCTCTTATGGTGGGACACCTTCTTATGGTGGGACACCTGGGTGGCTCAGTGGGTTAAGCCTCTGCCTTCGGCTCAAGTCATGATCTCAGGGTCCTGGGATGGAGCCCCGCATCAGGCTCTCTGCTCAGCAGGGAGCCTATATCCCCCTCTCCCTCTGCCTGCCTCTCTGCCTACTTGTGATTTCTTTTTCTCTGTCAAGTGAATAAATAAAAATCTTAATAAAAAAAAAAAAAGAGGCTTTTATGGTTTGTCTCCTTCCCTGGTCCCATCTTGTTTCATTTTTCCCTCTCTACCCTCCATGACCCCCCACCCTGCCTCTAAAATTCTTCCTATTGGAAAGATCATATGATAATTGTCTTTCTCTGATTGACTTATTTTGCTCAGCATAATACCCTTTAGTTCCAACCACATCGTTGCAAATAGCAAGATTTCGGGTTTTTTGATGGCTGCATAGCGTTCCATTGTATATATATAATATATACCACATCTTCTTTATCCATTCATCTGTTGGTGGACATCTAGGTTCTTTCTATAGTTTGGCTATTGCGGACATTGTTGCTATAAACACTCGGGTGCACGTGCCCTTTGGATCACTACTAATGATGTATTATATGTTGGCTAATTGAATTTAAACAACAACAACAACAAAAACTTAGATTTACAGAGAAGTCGCAAAGATAGTACAGAAAGTTCCTTTGTACACTTCACTCAGCTTCCCCTAATGTAAATGTCTTATGTAACCACGGTACACTTGTCGAAATTAAGACATCAACACTGGAGCGATACTATTAACTAGATTAGGACTCTATTTGGATTTCACCAGTTTTTCT